>JANAVB010031019.1:3575719-3703219 GCA_029216955.1 Iris pallida | reverse complement strand
GCAATCCATCAGTATTCAGACAAGGTAAGGTCAAGTAAGACAGAAAAGCTTATCGAAATATTTCTAAGAATAGTACGAGGCCAAACGAGATGCATAGGATATAGTCGAAGTAAAACTCGAGAAACCACATATCTCCATAATTATGTCACATGAAGTTACTATCGGGCTAGTGTGCTTCTGGCTACGATTAACTTCCTTGTTCCATAATACGACGGATGGCTGCAGTGCACAGCTGCCACGCCAGATAATATAGGTTCCTGAACTTAACTTGGCCAAATCCGCAAAATATTTCCAAACAACTTTTGCAAAATAAAGGAAAAGATGTTAGTCAAAATGCTGTCACGACCCGCACCCTAGAGTAAGGGCACGAGAAGTGGATACGTCCAGCCTACGCCGTAGTATCGGCGGTAGAACGCTGTCCTAGGTCAATCATCTAACAATATATAAGGTACATGTACAGTATATACACTCCGAATAGAGGTGACATAGCAGAAAACAGTCTCAATCACATCTAAGACAGAATGATAAGATAGATAGATAGATAAGAAATGAAATAAAATCTACAGAGATACAACCAGATAGAAGTCTAAGTGTCTAAGATATCATAATCTAGAAATATCCCAAATCTTAATATACAATAATCCATAGAGTAAATATAATGAAAGACATCCTAGAGTAAGGGTGTGTCATCCACTGTAAGGGGTCTTGCTGCTGGTCCAGGTCACAGCAGTCCTCTAGGGTAGTCCTGTAATATGTGGGACAGCACGCCTCGTCCTCATCCTTTGTAATAATTTCAACAGGTCCAGTCAGGACAGGAGCGAGCACAATACATCTCAAAAAATCATAACAGGTTAGGAAATATAAACATGCTAGAGAGTAAGATACATGAAACTGAAGAACAACATAATATAAAAGTGAGACTGTAAGTAAATAGCTACATATATATATATATATATATATATATATAAAGAAAACTAATCAGTACTAGTGATTCAGAGTACAAGATGAACATGTGAACAGTTGGAGGGTGATTCATGACTATACTAAAGAGGTGATTCATGGACTATACTACTTTGGAATTATTCATATGTTCAGTTTCTACTCCCCCATCCCCAATCAATACACAAGGATCCAGTCAAGTTACGTTAAGATTCATGACTATACTACTGGCCCATAACGGTGATTCAAGAGTGATTCATCAAGCTGATACATAAAGATTCATGATAATAGAAGCATGAGATACATGATGTAAGTGAAACACACGAGACATGAGTATCTTATGCTCCCGAGGGAGATAACATCTCATGAAGGGATCCATATAGTACTAATCCGTGATACCAACGTGTCAACATCAAGTAAAGTAATCTAAAGCAGGAAATATAATCCTAAATAGATATGAAATGATCAGAGAATGTACTCGTCTGGTTTTCTGAATATCTGAAGAGAATATACTGTCCGAGGAGTGGTGTCTGGCTCCTATAGAACAGTACAAGTCACTACATGTCTAAAATAGTAAAATAGACTGCTACAATGCATCTATATGTTGTCTAGGTCAAACTAGACTAAAGTCAACACTTGGTCAACTCTAGTCAACCACACTAGTCAAACTAGGTCAACTAGGTCAAGTCCTAGCCCAAACAAGTCTAACAAGTCTTACTAGGCCTAACCAAGCCTAGGCTAGCACTCACACAATCACAAGGCAATGTGAACCACAACAATGCATAGTATATAGATACTATATATAAATACACACCTTCATACATACATGCATATCCACATTACATACATATTTATATATATAGGCATATGTTACATCATGCATATTTATATAGTTACATAGATATATACATTTATGCACATTTATATACATATTTTTATACATTATATATGTTAACATTCATTACAATGCATTATATTTTACTTATACCTTTGATTCATTCATTCATTCATATATGACATTCATTCATGCATTTATATATTCATTCATTCATGTTATCACTATATACATACTTGATTCATGTATCCATACATACATACATGGATACACAACATACATGTATACATTCATACATGCTTATATTGCATACATACATACGTATATATCATGTATACATACATACATTGCATACATGCCTACATACATATCATATATGCATACTTGCATTCATTCATGCACCTATACATAATACATAGATGCATACATACATATTTGAATACATTATATACTTGCATACATTATATTCATATATGCATACTCTATATTATATTACATTCATTCCTGCATACATACATACATATAATATATGCATACAAACTCATATATTTAACTCAAAATATATGTGAATACATATATTACATTACCTTAACAACTATATATATCATTCATTCATATTCCATATGCATGCATACTTCATTTCAGGCATTATATCCATTCACATATCATTAAGTTGCATACATATACTTATTTTTATTACATACATGTCATTCATGCATATTACATACTTACATGCATATATACATTATATACATTGTATACAACATGCAAAAATAGAAGAGAAAAAAGGGAAAAAAACTGAAATGGAAAGGAAAGGGAAGGAAAAATGTAAGAAAAAGGGAAAACAGTGGACATATACATGCTTGCATCATATATTCTACATTACCATACATGCTATCATTATATATTGTATTACATTATGTATACATTATGCATTCATATCTATCATTACATGTATATCTTGCATTCATATCTAGCATTCATTATATACTTTCATGCATACATTGTATATCATTCTTTTATTCATACATTTATGCATTGCTTACATATATTACATTGATTGCATTCCTACATGCTTACATTCAACCATATATATACATTAATATAAAGAGGATAAATATTATATATATATATCATTTTATTCATCTAACATATCATGCATTACATACTCTACATTTATTTAATATCCATACTACATAGGCTTATAGGTTACACAAAATGTCTATGTCGTATAGTCACTCTTCTACTTAAAACCAATACTGTACCAATTGGGCCTTCACTAAATTCTAAGATTAAAGTATGTCGTAGCCCTTCGTGTTAGCTTTGAAAACTTCAAACGGATCGCTTTTCGTGTCCACAAGCTCCCGGAATCGCAAAAACACCGAAACGAGTTTGTCTTTCGGACAGCTGACACTCAAATAATTTTACAAAAAGTTTCAGAACGATTTTGGCTTATTAAAATATATATTTGGTAATCTAACTTCGATACGGTTCTTTAAAAAAAATGGAAGATTAAACGGAGTTCTAAGCTAAAAGTTATGATATTTCTAAGTTGCTTTGGTTAATAAAAACGTGGATGAATATTATGACGAATTTGAGTTGTTTTGGACAAAAGAAACACATGTAGGCCAAGATACTTGGATACCAACATAGGTATCCAAATAAAACTCATTCTAACCATCCTAACTAAGATCAATCCACTCTCTAACCATTCTAAAACTGAATTTAAATATCTATTTAAACTATTATCATACATACATACACATGGGGTGTCCTAATTTGGGATCTATCAAGTAGGACATAAGACACATATCTAAAATCCTCAAGAGAGCTCCAAATGGTCTCAAATTTGAATCTAAAGGGGACACATGCATGAGGATGGATCCTACGGATTTAAAACTAATTTATATGCAAATGAAATCGATTTAGATGATGGATTTTACCTATTGGGAGTGGAATCCCAATGAAATCCTTTAGGACACGGCTCCGATACGAAGATTCCTCAAAGTGGACACTCCTCCTTGCACTTCTCTTTCAATCCTTGGTAGCACCCTTCCCTTGGAGAATGGGAATGATTGAGGGAAGATTTGGTGAAGGAATGATTTGATTTGGAGATCAAATCAAAGGGAAGGCTCTCTAAAATTAGGAAAGAACAAAAGTAAAATAAAAGAGGCAAGATTGTAATGAATAAAATGAATCATTCTCCCCTAAAAGTGGATGCCATAAAGAGTCCATTAGGGCTAATGGGAAATATCCTAATTGCCCCTCTCTAGTCTCATATGGTTAAGTCTAGACTAGTTTCAAGTTTGGGGTCAAAAGGATCTAGTTTTGAGTCTCTAACTTAACCATTCTAACATGATAAAAATTAGTCTAACTAACTAACTTAAATGTTGGATTTTATGGGCCATTCTTAACTTAATATTGGGTCCCATCTAGAGTTTAAGCTACCCGGGTCACAATACAAGTCGGAACGAGACGAAACTCAAACCCGACTAAACAAATCCAATAAAAACAATATTAAAAATATAAAAAATTTCTAAAATATTAAAATATGAAAAATGACCAAAATCATAATATATCAATTTAAATATTATTAAAATAATCTAAAATTCACCAATTAATTAAAATTCTAAATAATTCAAAAGTCACAAAATGACCAAAATACCCTTAGCCTAAAAAGTTGTAAATAGTCTTTCTAATTACATGGTTAGGTTCCCATGGTCATGGTTAGTCTCTAGGCTCAACAGTTCTAGGGTTCACTAGCTAACACATCAAAATTATAACTCACCAAATTTAAATAGTATTAAATTAATTAAAAATTCCCATAAATCATAAATCCTATTATTAAATAATAAAATTTTACAAAAGTTCAAAATTATCCTCATTTTAGAAAAGTGGGTGTTACAAATGCTTAGAGAGTGGTCCAAGTAGAATTTGAGAAACATATTTAACCATGATGCCGTTATCCGAAGTCATGCCTCGCCAGTATTTCTCTGGATGCAAACTCCCAATTCCGTAATACAAGGATAAATTACTTTTCAAACTTTCTTGAATCAATCCATGAGGCACTTTCAATAATTACCGAGAAGGACGAGAAAAAATACCCAAGAGGTTAGCGAAGAAGAGTTTAGTCAATTCACAGAAAAGATGAAACACAAACAATAATGTTGAAAAAATCCTAATTGTGGCTGTAGATAGACAGAGTTAACCAAGACGTAGAAGAATGATTATAAGAATATGTTCTTGCTCATCTGGTCATAACAAAGTGAACCGATTTAAAATATAATCTGATAACCATACGCGTCTTCCTGAAATTATGTTGCCAGAATTTTTGCACGTCAGTAAGCATAGCTGCAATAAACGATAGAGTCCATAACTAAGGTATACACCCTAAAATTATGTCATCTATAATTCTTACCACGCCAACCGGTATGGCTGCAAGAAAATCCAAATTCCATAACTAGGATAAGCATATCTAAAATCCGATTCTATGTCCTTGTCATGCTAGCTAGTATGACGGCGATAAATTCTAAACTCCATAAATAAAGAAGACATTTACATTGTCAAAATATTCCTTACTTCAATCCACAAAATTTATCTCGATGCAAGATCAAAGTCAACAACGAACATCAGAAATCAAAATCAACAACAAATCAAGGAAGTGTAAATGGAGGCAAGCGAAAACAGATTTCGAGATAGGGTTTAGAAAAAGATTCACAAGGGTTTGTAGGAGCATAAAAAGTGCTTCATAGACTAAGTCAAAGAAGTTGAGAATTTTACACAAATCAAACAGAATAAAACTCTATGCGAGCTACTCTCTACGTGAGCTACTCTCTACTCGAGCTACTTTACACGAGAGCTATCTGTTTGCCATTGATTATAAAAGTACAGAATAATTATCGGAGGACTGAACTTCAGACTCACAATACAAACTCGCTCGTACAAAGAAAGCCTAGGGACGAAAACCTAGGTACAGCAATCTAAGTACAATTATTTATTTTAGATTCTGGGGGGTGACGATAGAGGCTCGGGAAAGCGACGGCAGCTCTGCCTTACTCCTTGGACGATCGGGTGCAGCCTTTGCTCTGTAGAAGAACTGTTTGGCGTTGATGAAGAAATGCTCTCTTTATTCTCTCTGGATCCGAGGGGGCTGTGCTCTCTCTCTCTCTCTGCTCTCGGCTCTCTGCTCTTCTATTCTCTCTCCGTCTCTCTGTCTTCTATCTTCTGTGTCTCTTACAAAGGAATGGCACCTTGCTATTTATAAGAGTGGGGGGCATCTTTAGGGTTTGCAATGATTACCCATTCTTAAAAGTCGGCAGTTAAGGATAAATGAATCTGGGCCGTTTATAATAGATTTGAGCAATTAATGTGATTGCATCAAATCTCTGTGGACAATTAATGATGATTGCCATAAATTTTTATGATTTGTTATGCCAAGCTCAGATCTTCTGCCACGTGTTCAATTTAATTGATTATAAATGATCTGATTTGATCCTAATATTTTATTAGGATTTGTTGATGGATTTTGGTCGATTTGATGCCACGTGTCCTATTATCATGCCACGTGTCTTAATCGTGAGCCACTTAGAAAATCTGAGCCGCATGAGGACTGCTCCCCATTGAGCCGCATAAGACTGGCCACGTGTCAAGGCTGCTTGGGAGTGGCCCCTGAACATTTGAACCGCATGGTGGTGATCTGAGCCGCATGAGCATAGGTGACCGCATGATGGGTGCTTTCTTCGTGAGCCGCATGGAGATAGTCCTCGTGAGCCGCATGGAGATGGCCTCTACTTGAGCCGCATAAGGTAGTTCTCGTAAGCCGCATGGGATAGCTTCTGCCTGAGCCACATGGGTGGCCTCTGTCTGAGCCGCATGCGACTGTCCACGTATCAAGGCCGCATAAAGGTCTTTTGGGGTTTGACGGATTATGTCAGAGATATCCTTCGTTTCCCTAGGAGTCTGCCATTATGACAGAGTCATTATTGCATCTTTCTGTCATTGGTCAGAGCTGTCAGCCGTCAAGGCTTTAAATGCAGTAGAAGATAAAAGGAAGAGCTGTTGAGGGCCACGTGGCTCCTCTCTGGGCCGCATGGAACTATTCGAGTCGTATAGACGCTTGAGCCGCATGGGTCCCTGAGCCGCATGGGGATCCTTGGCCGCATGGATCTTTCTTTATTCTTTTCCATGCTTCTACAAGACCCCTTCAAAGTTTTCAATTTGCAAAATTAAAATACTTTGAATAAGAAGCATGGCTATGTATAAACTCTTCTGGCCGCATATGACGTCCTTGCCGCATGGACGTCCCAACCGCATAGCCTCTTCAGCCGCATTGGCCAATCAGCTGCATGGACCATTTGGCCGCATGGGCTGTCTGGCCACATGAAGCTCCTTGCCACGTCATCCTGTCACGTGTGCAAATCTTTTTGCATTAATTGCTGTTGATTTGCCGTCAGTTTTAAGGCCGCTTTTTGGAAAAGGATCCCTAGAGTTTGGCCTTTATGTCAGTCGGCTCGTCTTAAGAACCGAAGGGTCGGTCACTGTACGTGGATCGAGGCGCCTCTCTTTTGCCTATAAAACATGAACGTGCTCAGTCGGAGAGACTTCTTCACTCTCTCTCTTTCGTCTTCGGCTCTAATTTTCTTCTTTAGTCTTCCTTCTCCGACCGTCGGTACGATAATGGCCTCCAAGTCTTCCAAGGTTGCTTCTGCTGCTGTAAAGGGCAAGAAAGCGGCCTCCTCATCGTCCACTACGCCTGAAGTACACCCCGACGTCTGCCCTGGTTTTAAGGATAAGGATTGGACTAAATGTTTTGAACCATAAACCCCATGGCTCTGTTGTATGATTTATGCACAAGCCTTCATCCTTCGTCTTCATTGAACTGCCCAAGTTTAATCATGATGAAATCGCTCTCGTATTCGAGCCGCATGGGGTATGCCCTGTATTTGAGCTGCATGAGAAGGACTTGAGCCGCAGGAGCTCTTTCTGGATTTGAACCGCACTAAGTCTTATTTGTCCGAGACCGCATGTGCTCCTGATGAGCTGAACCGCAGAAAGCTTCACTAAGTCATGCCGCATAAGCTCTTCTGCTAAATAGAACCGCATACGTTCAACTAACCGCATAAGTTCTATCGGAGCAGTGTTGTATGAAACCCAACTGAATCGGGCCGCATAAGGCTGCGTTGACCCGAGCCGCATAGGCTCCAT
This sequence comes from Iris pallida, assembly GCA_029216955.1. Taxonomy (NCBI): domain Eukaryota; kingdom Viridiplantae; phylum Streptophyta; class Magnoliopsida; order Asparagales; family Iridaceae; genus Iris; species Iris pallida. Next base: position 3,695,241 of record JANAVB010031019.1, on the reverse strand, counting down.
CGAAGCCGTGCCGCATAAAACCCAACTGAATTTGGGCCGCATAAGGCTTCATTGATCCGAGCCGCATAGGCTCATAGGAGCTTCTTTTTAAGAAACTTTTGTTTTAACCATCTTTTAATCCTGTTTCTTTTGTCTACTTTCAGCGAATCTGCCAACCAATCCGGCAGAAGAGCTTTTGGTGGGTTCAGCTCAGTATGTTGTGGGTGTGCGGCTCGACGGCTTAGTTCGACATGTGTCGGATCAGCTTCCCATCGATGAGCCTTTGGAGAAGTTGGACGCCATCAATAACCAGCCTTTCCACTTTCTTTGTACTATGATGAACTCGGGGAGACTGGATGGAGAGTATCTGAAACCAGCCTTTCTCTTCGGGGATGCTCTATCCATAAAGAACCCCCGAGTGCTGGATATCTTTGAGAACTGGGACTTTACGGTGGACGGGGTGGAGATCCACATTCCCGAAATGGAACGTCATTTTTCCCTCTCGTGGTTCAATATGGTACCGCTGAGCAGGCAGATGGTGGGCTCCCTAACTCCGACCCAATTGGGGATGTTCGTGGGCAACATCCACTATAATAGAAATATGAGGTCAGCATGTGCGAGCAGGGACTCGGTTAGTCAAAGCGTGATGGGACTGATTCCGGACACCTTCATAAATGTATCTGGTCCCAACTTCACTTTTACTCTGGCCGATTCTTTCCTGAATCAGCTCGCTCGCAAGGGGTCTTATCCTATTAGTAGGTTGTCGCTGTTGAACTGGATAAACCCCATCCCTACGTGGGTCAACCTGATCTCATGGATCTTGAGGAAATATGAGGCATTCCTTCGGAAGATTGACCTCTATTATGCCATCCGGGGAACCTGTTACGGGTTACCCATTAATAAGCCGTTATTCATGGCTCTTTTGGAAGTGTATAACTGACGGATGGAAACTTTCTTCGCGCCCGGAGGGGAGTTGGGACTTGCTCTCCATGAAATGTAATGCTGTTTCTAAGCTGCCAAGGGGGGGTGAGGCCTTCGAAGTATATACCCCAAAAACGAGGAATTCGAGGATCTGGATCGATGATTCCCAGGTTTTGTCGCCGTGTACCAGGAACTGCTGTGCCACCACAGTATTTGCCACCAAACGGCTATCAAGAAGAATAATAGCTCAGAAGGGAACGCTCCCCATACTACGTCTTGGGTCGCGTATCTTTTCAAATTTAGTTCCTCTGGCCGGGTTTCTTCTCGAGGTCCTCAGACCCAAGAGGAGATAAACAACCTGATGTCGAGTGCCAAGAGGTCGAGGTCCACCGACGACAAGTTTGGGAGCCGTACCGACTCCTTCAGCTATTTTTACTACGGTACCCGGCAATTGTCTGAGAAGGCGCTCTTGGCCGGATTCTTGATGGTATGGCTACGGAACTGCGTAGTCTCGGGAGGGGCAGGTTCTATTGAAAGGATCAGCCGCCACTTTATTCTTCCGGCCGTGAAGCTGGTCTTCAGAGTCAGGCTGGCCCTTCTTCCGGCTATGGTGTGTAGCATACACCACGGCCTCCGTGCCTTTTTGTCTAAAGTCATTGCTCGTGAGACGATACTAGACTTTGAACGAATAGAACTACCCTACCATTATTTAATGGGTTGGCTATTGATGCATTATCGGTCGTTGATGAGGCCCGGGGCAGACGATGGCGTTACCGATGATTACGCTTTTCTTTTCGATACCGTCGTCAGCCTTGGGAATTTGACACCATGCCAGACTATCGGAGTGCGTTGGTGAGGGTAGATGGGCCCGACTTCTTTGTGTCTGTCCCTCAATTTACTGCTCGAGAAGTGAGGGGTATACACGTTGGCGGCATTGAACCTCCCCTGCTCTTATCTGAAAAGAAGCTTCTCTGGCTGCACAATATTCATCCGGCACACCTGGTATATCGTTACCGCAATAACGTGTACCTGGGGCCCTACTTACCTAGTAGGTTCTTCCGCCAGTTCAGGTACAGCCAGCTGTTCCTTGATTGTCCCAGTGCTTGCCTAGGCTACGAGGGCAGTGTCCTTGACGGTATTAGGGCGTGGCATTATTACAATGCGGTTCATACCCGAGCTAGCTTCTCGGTCCCCGATGCTAATACACAAGGAGAGATTTTGTACATGGCGGCCCTCTATCATGTTACGGCGAGCAAACCTCCCGTAAATTTTGACATGAGCACCAGTTTCATTGTCGGGACTGGCTTGGCAGAGAAGCCCGAGGGGTCCAAGAAGGGGAAGAAAAAGGCGAATACGGTTCCTGTGCCGGACTAGGAGTCCACGACGGCGGGCGAAGAGGATGATGGGCAGGATGCCGATGATTCGTCCCATTCCTCAGACGAGGAGGCGGGGTATCAGCCACCCAACGTGCCAGACGACATGGTTGCGAGGCAGCCGCCTGCTGTGCCTGGTCCTTCGTGCAAGCGAAGCAGGCGTATGTCTACTGATGATAGCATAACCTACTCCACTAAGCGAGCTGCGGTAAGACGCCGCAGGCTATTTATTGATGATGTTGGCGCAGTTTCTGAGGTGATTTGAATTTCCACTACTTTTTTCTTCTTTTTCTAAACTATGGCCTAATCATCTTCTTTTTCTCTTTGTAGGCGTCAGAGGAGTCGGTTTTTCAGTATCCGGCTACTAAGGTCGATCCGGCCCTGACCACTTTGGTTGATGATATGTGTACCGCTATCATTTCTGCTGGGGTTCTTCCGGAGGCGGCCGAGGAGTCCCACCTTGCTGAGACCTCCACCCATGGGGATGGGGGTTCTACTGTACCTATCCCTGAGACAGCTGAATTTCAACGAGATGATGCTGAACTGGCTGGCTCCCTTTCAGGAGTGGCTGGGGTAGAGAAACCAGTTGAATTCAACCTGGAAGTCGCGGACGGGGAGACTATGTCAACCGCAAGCGAGCTGTGGCCTTCCTGCTCCTCCCCTGGTAAGATAAGCCGAATCTTAACTTGTGAGGAGGCCTATCTGCTCTATCATCATATCCATCGGGTTACGTCGATTGATGGTTGCTTTGGACGTACAGGTCCCGCCCCCTTATTGTCGGTGACGGACATTGTCAGGGTGGACTCTACCGGAGGGGATCTGATGGAAGCACGTGTGCCTCCTTCTCTTCCCACCTATATTGAAGGGCCTTCAGCTGGTTCAAGTTCGGGGCCTCAAGTGGTGGCACAGCCGGGGCAAGGAACAACGCTTCCTGCATCCTTCTCCTTGAATATGGTCTCGGGGGTTGACCTTTCCGCCTTGCCAAGTATCCAAGCACTCCGGGCGGCGGAAGAGGAGCTAGCCGCTATTCGTGTATCTTTTCGCACGAAATTTGTTTCTCTGGTGGCAGGGATTGCAAGTTCCGATACTACTCCTTTGACATTGTCGGCCACACTCCCTCTGACGCCATCCTCTACAGAAGTTTTGGATGAAGTGTCCCAGGACGTCGTCGATAGCTTTTACCACTATCTGAAGAGAGGGGTCGAGGCAGCCGTAGAGAAGGGAACTCCCTTTGCTATGGCCCGTCGGTGCGCCGGTGGCTAAATCGACATCCTCAGAACACTTCCTGGGGGGGCGGGGTTAGCTGCGGTTCTGGAGCCTAAGATGTTAGAGGCCGATCGTCTTGTGGCCCAGTTTCATGTGTTACGGCAAGCTGATCTGTCCGCAGTGATAGATCAAGAGTGCACTTTCCTCATAACCGTGATGGAGAAGGTGAGGCTTGCTCGGGAGCCGATCAAGCCGACTATACTGAAGGACCGCCATGATCTGTCTCAGTTATATGATCAATGGAGCCGTAGAAGTGAAGATTGCACGGCTCGGGAGACGGCTGCCTCCTGCGGGGTAATTGACACCAGGGAACAGATCCTCGAGCTCCAGAGAAAGCTGGCCTTCCTGGAGTCCGAGCTCGAAGCCGCCCGTACTGAGAAGGGGCTTGCTATCCAGGAGGCTAACAGACTTAGTAGAGCTTCTGCCAATCTGGAACTCGCCCTGAAGAAGATGGAGGATGATTGGCGGGCATATATGCACTTTGGTGATGCGGAGCAGTTGTCCCAGGAGGCTGAACGCCGAGCTAGACAACAGCTTGAGCTGGGGACCTCCTTGGTGAGAGATCGCCCCCTGGAATTGTGTAATGCCGAACTATAGTCGGCCTTTTTCTCCTTTTGTTTCTGTTCTCCTTTTTTTTTTTTTTGAGAGGGACGTGGTCCCAAAACATGTAATGCTTTTTTGGCTTCCGAATAAAAGAACATGTTTTATTCCATCATTTATTTGTACTGCATGTTGTGCTTGCGGTGTTGTGGTGGCGTTTGCCCCGAATGGGGGACTTATTTGTGGACCTGTTACCCTTGGCATACCTTGGTTTTAGGTACGGATAACAAGTTTGATGGGGATACCTAGAACAATTCCATGGCAAGGTGCTTATGGACGTTCCGGGTATCGGGAGAGAGAATGCCATGGAGCAGCTGGGCTCCCGGGGCATGAAAAGGAATGGTGGGTCTATACTAAAAAACTTAGTATAGGATATTTGTGGGCCTATTATCCCTGGCGTACCCTGACTTAGGATACGGATAATAGGATGACGGGGAACCAACATACTTACTCAGAGGTAATGAGGACATGGCAAATATGAGGGTTTTACCATGGAGTCTTCCTACTCAGAGGTAATGAGGACATGGCAGGAGTGGACTCAACGGAAGATATTTGTGGACCTGTTATCCTTGGCGTACCCTGGCTTAGGATATGGATAATAGGGTCAAAAGGGAACCAACATACTTACTCAGAGGTAATGAGGATATGGCAAGTATGAGGGTTTTATCGTGGAGTCTTCCTACTTAGAGGTAATGAGGACATGGCAGGAGTGGGCTCGATGGAGAATATTTGTGGACCTATTATCCTTGTCGTACTCCGGTTGTGGGTACGAATAATAAGTCGAAAGGGAATCAACATACTTACTCAGAGGTAATGAGGACATGGCAAGCATGAAGGTTTCTTCGACGGAGCCTTCCCACTCAGAGGTAATGAGGACATGGCAGGAGTGGGATCAATAAAGGAGGGTACATAGAACGACTCAGAGGTAATGAGGACATGGAAGTTCTATGTAAAGGGGTGATTTGTTTTTTGGCGAAAGTAAAACGACTCAGAGGTAACATCGACATGGCCGTTTTAGAAATTTGTGGATCTTGTTACCCTTTTTGTGCACTAGGAGTGCGGGTAGTGGATCATGAGGGAGGATCTCTTTCAGGAAGAAAGTTCAGAGGTATGGTCATACATGACTTACTATCTGAAAGAGTGACCGGAATGTGAGTTCAGAGGCACCTGCAGGTACATAACTCGATAATCTGGGAGATTGTGAGTTCAGCGGTACGGGAGGGTACATGACTCAATAATCTGGAATTTTGTGGGTATGAGTTCAGCGGTATCAACGGGTACATGACTCAATAATCTGGGATTGTGAACGTGAGTTCAGCGGTACCAGCGGGTACATGACTCAATAATCTGGAATTTAGAATATGAGTTCAGCGGTACCGGCGGGTACATAACTCAATAGTCTGGAATTTTGGAATATGAGCTCAGCGGTACCAGTGGGTACGTAACTCAGGAATCTGGAAAATGTGATATGAGTTCAGCGGTACTGGCGGGTACATGACTCGGCAATCTGGAAAATATGATATGAGTTCAGCGGTACTGGCGGGTACATGACTCGGCAATCTGGAAAATGTGATATGAGTTCAGCGGTACTGGCGGGTACATGACTCGAAGATCAGGATAATGTCGTTCAGACATAGTATTTCTTCAGGAACTTGCCGTTGACGGGCAACATGAGCAAGTCTCCGTTTTGTTTTTTGAGGCGGTAAGCACCGTTGGAGAATACGGCCTTAATGATAAACAGACCCTCCCATTTTGGCTGGAATTTGTCGGCAGTTTTGTTAGTCATGACCATCGGCCTCCGGACTGCCAGAACGAGATCGCCCACTTGGAATGTTCTGATTTTAACCTTCTTGTTGAAGGCTTCGGAGATGCGTGCTTGATATAGCTCGATCCATTGCTGAGCCAGGAGGCACTTTTCATCTAAGGCCTCCAACTCTTGTAGTCGACGACGGCAGTTATCATCTGTCGTCAATTGGTAAGTAAGGGCGACACGGAGTGAAGGTATTTAAGTTTCTAACGGGAGGACTGCCTCACTCCCGTACACCAGGGAAAATAGCGTGTTTTCAGTGGCCGTTCAGGCTGTAGTACGGTACGCCCATAAGCATTCACCAAGCTTCTCATTCCAGTCGCATTTGTTGGACGACACGAACTTCTTGAGCAGTTTGATGATTGTTTTCTTGAATGCTTATGCCAACCCATTCGCTGCTGGATTGTATGGCGTTGAAGCAATATTCTGGATGCGGTGCTTGTCACAAAACCGATAGAAGGCGTGGCTTGCAAACTGTGGACCATTATCGTGGATGATCCTTCGGGGCAGTCCAAAGTGGTAGATGACGTGATGCTTGAGAAAGCTGATCACGTTTGAAGTCTTTACTTCTGTAAGCGGAACAGCTTCACCCCATTTGGAGAAGTAATCTGTGATTACAAGTATAAAGCGATATCCTCGGAAAGAAGGTAGAGTAATTGGACCAATGATATCCATTCACCATGCTTCGAATGGCCAGGATGCCACTGTCGGATATAGAAATTCGGATGGTTGGTGGATGAAGTCCGCATGGACTTGGAAGGCTTTGCACTTTCTTGCATAGTCTATCTCATCTGCTACCATCGTGGGCCAGTAGTAGCCCATTCGGCGAAGACGGTCTTGCAATTTAGGGCCAGGCTGATGGGCCCCGCAGACACCGTCATGAGCTTCGCGTACGACTTCTTTGGCTTCTGCGTTTGACAGACACCGAAGCAATAGCCCATCGTAGGATCGTCGATACAGCATTTTTGTCTCTGTATCGTAGAAGAATCTGAGAGAACGCCTTCTGATGGAAGTGGCTTCCTTTGGGTTCTCGGGCAGGATATCGTAGACTACGAAATCTATGAATGGTTGTCTCCAGTCTGGCGCTTCGTCGATCGTCTAAACGGAATAACTTGCCACGAATTGAACGTTGTTCTTGGGGTAGACCAGTTCGTGGCCTATCACATCAACCAAATGATGAGTATGATTTGGCACTACTAGGGAAGCGGCAAGGCCTGCTAAGGCATCGGCTTCGATATTTCGGAGTCTGGGAACGTGTTCGATGAAGAACCCCTCGAACGACGAGATAATGTCGATCGTTATTTGGTGATAGGGGATCATGTCTTCATGGCGGACTTCGTATGAACCCCGGATCTGATTGACAATTAACTGTGAATTGTCGTATGCTTCAAGATATTCTACCCCCAGTTCTCTTGCATGTTGGAGGCCGATGACCAAAGCATTGTACTCGGCCACATTGTTAGAACAGGGTTCTGTGAGGGAGTAAGCGCGATTGATCACCAATCCGGAAGGAGAAACCAGTACCACCCCGACTCCGACGAAGATGTTGCCCTTAGGTCTGGTCCTTGAGGCGCCGTCGAAAAACATTCACCATATATCATCGTGAGATATTGCGTGCGAGTTAGCGACCTCATCTGGGATTCCTTCATATATTCTGGACGACTCCGAGCCTGGGTGGGCTGCTAAAAAGTCTGCCAGAGCTTGACCTTTAACAACCATTTGTGGGATGAAGATCATATGATAGGGGGACAGCAGCATTGCCCATATAGCGAGACGAGAGCTGAGTGCCCCTGGTTTGGTCATGAGGACCCTGAGAGGGTTGACTCGTGAGATCACATGTATGGTTTGTCCTGTGACATAGTGCCGCGTCTTCTGAATGGCGAACACCAGGGCGAGGCATTCCTTCTCCACGACGGTGTATCGGTTCTCTGGCCCAATCATCATTCGGCTGAGGTAGTATATGGCTTGTTTATGGCCTGCATCGTTGTTTTATGCCAGCAGAGCTCCGAGGGAATGCTCCATTGCTCGTACATAGAGCAGGAATGGTTTTCCAGCAACCGGGGCCACCAGGACTGGAGGGTTCGACAAATATTCTTTGATGCTGTCGAAGGTACGCTGGCATTCTTCATCCCATACGAAAGAGACACCTTTTTTCATGAGATGGGTGAATAGCCGACATCGCCCGGAGAGGTTAAAAATGAACCTCCTGATGTAAGCTAGCCTCCCTTGGAGGCCTCGAAGTTCTCGAAGATTTCTCGAGGGACCCATCTCCATGATTGCCTTCGTCTTCTCAGGGTCTACATGGATACCCTCGACGGTGATGATGAAACCCAAGAACTTTTCGCTGGATACGCCCAAGAAAGATTTTGTGGGATTCATCTTCAGGTTGTGTGCTCGTATCAGGTCGAATACCGTCCTCAGATCCTGGAGATGGTCTCCCTTACAGCGACTCTTGACGGCAATGTCATCAACATAGCACTCCACCGTCTTGCGTAAGTGGTCTCTGAAGATGATACTCATGGATCTTTGATATGTGGTGCCAGCATTCTTTAAACCAAAAGGCATGACTGTGTAGCAGTATATGCCAATCGGTGTTCGGAATGATGTATACTTTTCGTCGTCAGGAGACATCTTGATTTGGTTGTACCCCGAAAAACCATCCATGAATGACATGCGTTCGAAGCTGCATGTGTTGTCGATCATGATGTCTGTGATAGGGAGGAAGAATTCATCTTTGGGACATGCCTCGTTCAGATTGTGGAAGTCGATGCAGATTTGAATCTTTCCATTCTTCTTGAGGACCGGTACTATGTTGGCGACCTAGTCTGGATGTTGCTCTTCGCGTATGAAGCCGCTGGCTATTAGTTTGTTGACTTCGGCTTCGATTGCATCTATGATGCCTGGGCGGAAGCGTCGTTGTTGTTGTTTGACTGGCTTTACATCTGGCCGAATGTTGAGTTTATGAAGAGCAATATCGGGATTTAATCCTGGCATGTCTTCATAGCTCCAGGCGAACACATTAATATATTCTTTGACAAGTTCCAGCAGCGATTCTCGCTCTTCGTCTGTTAGGCTTTTACTGACGAAGATTGGTTTTGGAGAAGATTCGCTGCCGAGATCCACTTGTATGACCTCATCTTCAGTAGGAGGTTCTCTCTGTTCGAACCGCTTTTCCCATTGTGCCTCCAGCTGTTGGGCCCACGGCTCTAACTCGAGGATTTCAGGAATGTCTTCATCTTCTTCGTAAGCGCCGGCGAATGCCATGTTGACTGACAAGACTTGTCTGAATATGTCTCCGATGCTGGTGTCTGAATCAGAAGTTGGTGACCCGGTTGAATGTGAATGCCATTCGCATTCCTCATCTGAACTTTCAAGGGTCGTTGTGGGCGTAACATACCCTAATCCATATCGGGTCTTGCTGTAGTAGTCTCGTGGTTTCCCAACCGGGACTTATGGCTTTAAAGTTAATCGTCGCCCAGTACCGTAGTTCAAGCCTGGCGTAGTCTCCAGATCATACCCCTGTTTTTCTATGAGGTATTTGGATTGGGGGCTATAAAGATACAGAGGAAGTCTCCCGGCATCTGATTCAAGGTCGACTTCTTCTATGATGAAGGGCTGCGGGTCGTCCTGCCGGCCGAAGATGATTGGATGGTCCCGTCCCTCGATTATGCGGTAAGCGTTTTCCACTGGGGTAAGCTGGTTTGCGGTGTAAACATTCGTCACCTGTGTGTGTAGGTGAGTGCCTATACCGTGTTCCATAGCCTACATTGTACAAAGCTTATTAAGCTCGAGGTAGTTCAAAGATAGCCCTTTATTGATAAAGTAAGGTATCTTTTCTAGCGGGATTACATCATCTGCGGAGGGAACATCAGTGTGGGCAGCCACATACTTGGCCAGTTCCGGTTTTTCTTCGGCTACCCCCTGTATAAATGAAGACTGAGAGGACAACCTGGGCAGCTTGATCGTCAAGGGTTCAGCAGGTGGAGCCGAGCGTGGAGTTGTTGGCAAACTAGCGACCCCCAGTTTGGTACCTGATGCTGGGCGGGGAGTGGTTGGCTCGCTAGAAGCCCCAGATTTTGTATCGGGGTGACGACTCTTCTTGGGAAGGTGTATCATCATTGGCTTGTCGGAGGGATTGAGCTTCTCCATTTATGGCTGGCCAACCCTAGGCAGTCTGATTGTTAGTGGCTCCATTGTGGGTCTCGGTACTTGTCCAGACCTTGGCAGCCGGATTATCATTTGCTCTTCTTGTACTGAGAGGCTGATTGCGTCCTTACGCAGAGTGGTTGTAAGGGGTGCGGACTTTCTATGCTTGCGAGCTTGGAGGTGGATCGTTAGGGGTTCTTCTGATCCTGTGGCTGTCTCGGTACGATCTTGCACATCTCCTTCACCAAGGTGCCTCTTCGACTTTTCGTATAGGCAGGAGTCTGAGTAGTAGGATTTGACCCCTTTGAAGGGATCGATATTGGCAAATTATGTCCTCACGAAGCCGTATTTGTCGACATACTTGAAGCATTGGTGCAGCGTAGAAGGCACGATCATATAATCGTGTATCCAAGGGCGCCCCAAGAGGATGTTGTAAGAAGAGTCTGCATCTATGACGTAGCAGGTGACTTCCGACTGGAGATCGCCAATTTGGTACTTCAAACGAATCTTCCCAATTGGGTAGCTCCTGCCTGAATTGAAACTGCTTATGGCGGTGCTTGTTGGCGTCAGACGATGCATAGGGATACGGAGATGATGTAACAGACCCTTCGGGATGATGCTTATGGAAGAACCAGGATCAATGTGCATCCGATCCACCTTTACGTCGCCGATGTATCCAGTGTAATATAACGGGCGATCGTGCAGGTTGGTTTTGATGAGCATATCCTGCAGAGTGAAGACAATGTTGGGCATCGCTCCCGTACAAGCGCTGTCTTGGAGATCTGCAGGCGGGTCCTCTCCTGTGAGGTTGACCTGAGCCAGATAGGCGTCGGCATTCTGGAGTGCATCGCTCAAAGCCGTACGAACATCCATTGAGAGTCTCAGGAGCTTGTATAATGACAATTTGGTCGGTGTGTTGGCCAATTGCGCCAAGATGTCGAAGTTGTAGGGCCTCTCCAGCCCCTGCGGTGCCTCTTTTCGGAGGGATTTGTCAAAGCGAGTCTCCTTCGGCCTAGGCTTGTCGGTCGTCGGAGGCTGAGAAGGTCCCGGAGCATCAGTTGTAGCGGGCTGATGATCCTCAGCCGAGTTATCAGCCACAGGTTGGGATTGTGCCCCAGACTGAGTGACGACGGCTGTGACTTCTTCGATATCTGCCGAGATTGTGCGGCAGGATCTGACTTTTTCACTCTTCTTCTTGCGAATGGAAGTTGGTGTGGATTGAGTCACTTCAGATACCAAGTCTGGATGGACCCACATGACCTCCCCTCGTGATGTGGTGAGGGGCACTAGACCAGCAGCCTGATCCCGAGGAGGTGGAAGATTAGCAATCTCCATTATCGCCAGAGGGATGGGGATCACACCGTCTTGAGTCTCCGTTGGAAGGAAGCTGCCAAATTGTACTGATACCATATTGGCTGCCACAGTTACCTCCTCGAAATCGATGGCCAGAGCATTCGAATCGATGAGATGTTGGATGTACCGTTTCAGTTGGTAGCAGTCGTGTGTAGCATGGTGGACGTAGCGTTGGTAATGGCAGTACTTTGGGCTCTCTATTTCTGTCGGCTGAGGTTCCCGTCTTGGTAGAGGGAGCTGAATTTTGTCTCCTTGTATGAGCATGTCCAAGATGGGCTTGACGTGGCCATCTTCGAAGGAGTAGGTCATTTGTGGCCATTGCTTGTCTGCCGGCTTTGGCTCAGGCTTCTGCGCTGTGTCGGCCACCATAGCCTGCTTGCCCTTGTTGTCCCGATTGTTGGTGGACCTATCCCCATTGTTGGTGTTGGCGTTGGGACGCCTGCCCTTGTCTTCTCCCTCTGAGATGTGCAATCCCAGTTGGCGAGCCTTCTTCAATCGTTCTTCGGTGCTTGTGGCACTGATAATAAACGTCTTCCAGTCCTTGAATTGACTTTCGCCCATCCAAAGGCTGATTGTTAGAAGCAGTCTCTTTTGGCAAATTTTAATTAAGGAGGAATCCGGGTTACCAGACGGCAGCTTCATTGCGGCTTGGCAAAATCGCTCAATATAGCTCATTGTCAGCTCTTTTTCCCCTTGGATGACGTCCATGAGGGTGGACATCGTGATGTCCTGTCCTACTTCGTAGAATCTCTCCAAGAACATGCGCTTGAAGCTGGCGAAGGAGTGGATGCAGTTGTCCGGCAGGTTGCGATACCAGTCGAAGGCGACTCCTTCCAATGCCCCGATGAATAATCGTGTAAGGATGGCATCGTCATGGGGCAGATGGTCGGTGGTGACCTCGAAGTAAGTGATGTACCAACTGGCGGAGGTCTTGCCATCATAAGGATTGATATTGAACGGCTTATATCTTGGTGGAAAGGGGACATCCCTCCATACAGCAGGGTATGGTTGCCGTATTCTGAGGTCTTGAGAGGTTTCTCGAGCGTGAAACATGGCTCGGAGCTCCTGGACCTCTCTTCTTGCTTTTCTGGCCTCATCCACAGCGGTGGGGGCCGTCATTTCAGGAGGATTATTGCTCGGGTTTGGTGCTGCTGAGTTCGAGTCCGCATTGACCGCAGGACCCGCGCTTGTTTGGCCAGGCGTCCCTCCTTGGAGAGTTGGAAGGGCTACTTTGATCTCGTCTACAGACTTGACCAAGGCATGCAGTATGGCCTCCAGAGTGTCGATACGTTGGCGATCACTGGAACCACCTTGGTTGCTGTCCGTCATGAACACCGTCTTTACATGAGGAGAGATGGAAGGAATGGTAGAGGACGTGCCCTCCGAATCATACCCCTGTAGCGAGAAGTCATCGGGGTATGTGGGAATGTTCTCCTCTGGTTCAAACTCAGAAGGGATAGTACCCCTAGCTTCAGAGTTTGCTTCATCTTGGGAGTCGTAGACGTCCTCGGTGACGTCGGCCCTTGCTGTATCTGATGGAAGAGTTGTTTCCTCGGGCTCATCTCCTTGGAACATCGAATTATCATAGATATTCTGAGGAATGCTACCCCCAGCCCCAGCAACCCCCAGTGGTGTGGACGATGAATCTTCTACTGTAGCAGATTTCGTTATTGAACGGGTACCTTAGAAAACTCCGGTGGTGGGCATCCGCTTAGACGACAGTCTCTTAGTCATAGTGGTTGAAATCTTTGGGCTGGGAACATTTGTCTTCTTTCCACTCCCATCGGCGGGGATTTTCTGAGCAGAGTTGCAGGAGGCGACGGGAAGTGTCTCGTCTTCTGAACATGTTTGTTGCAGTCTTTGGAAGACTGACTGCCGGTCTTCTCGTACCGTCGCGTTATTGCAACAGCAGTTGACGATGACTTGGGTGCAGTGACGTCTGTGGGAGGACTCTTTGCACCCCGAAGCACCTTCTCTTTTCTTGCGTTTGTGGAGGATGGCCTCACGCAAGTCAGATGGGTCCGGATCGACCATGTTTGCTCCCTGGATTTTGGGAGACTTTTGGGAACCTCTCTGTCTGTTTGCCGCCGGAGGCTGGACTCGAGTGGTTCTGTACAACTTCCCATCAGAGGCCCGCATAACAGTATATGGGACGTTCGGATGGTCAGAGGTCGGATCAGCGTACCGAGCTTGCCAAGCTCGTGCTGCTCTAGACTTCTTCACTCTAGTGTATGAGGACACATAGTAGGAAGAGTCTAAGTGGTGCTGGAGAGAGTCAGACATGTCTTCTTGGGAGCACAAGAGATCAGGACCATAGAAGATGCGGTCGAAGACAGAGCCGCGTGGAGTAGGCGTCATGCGGCTGGAATCAATAATCTTCATGCGGCTGGCAGGCGTAGCCGCATAGGTCTTCTCCATGCGGCTAAAAATCCTGGCCGCATGAGTGTTCTCCATGCGGCTGGAAATCCTGGCCGCATGAGTATTATGCATTTGGCTAGCAGTCTCAGCCACATGGTCATCATTCATGCGGGTGGCAATCTTGGCCGCATGAGTCTTCGTTTTGCGGCCAGTGCCCTTGTTCGATTTCTTCCTGGAGCGCATAGAATTACTCTTTGCCCCTGCAAGTCCAGCATCGTAGTGCTTTCCTCTTCCGGACTTGGGGACAACAGAGTCCTCTGTGGCTTGAAGTGGGGCCGCATGAGAGTTGCCTTCGCCGTCTTGGGCAGCAGAGAGTACTCCGTCCAGAGCTTCGGGAGGAGCAAATGACTTTGGCCTCTACTCGCTGCGAGCTTTCTTTGTGCGGGTTCGCTTCTGGACCGGGCCAGCGCTTTCCACAGAGAGCATTTCTTCAAACGCCTGTTGGTCGAAGCGGACGACCATCTTCGGTTGCGTGAAGCCAAGTTTGGCTGCATCCGATTGCGTCACCAACTCCTCAGCCATGGAGAAGTTTGTCCCCAGTAGAGTCGCCATCGTGTTTGCCATTGATTGTAAAAGTACAGAACAATTATCGGAGGACTGAACTTTAGACTCGCAATACAAACTCGCTCGTACAAAGAAAGCTTAGGGACGAAAACCTAGGTACAGCAATCTAAGTACAATTATTTATTTTAGATTCTGGGGGGTGACGATAGAGGCTCGGGAAAGCGACGGCAGCTCTGCCTTACTCCTTGGACAATCGGGTGCAGCCTTGGCTCTGTAGAAGAACTGCTTGGCGTTGATGAAGAAATGCTCTCTTTATTCTCTCTGGATCCGATGGAGGGGTGTGCTCTCTCTCTCTCTGCTCTCTGCTCTCTGCTCTTCTATTCTCTCTCCGTCTCTCTGTCTTCTGTCTTCTGTGTCTCTAGCAAAGGAATGGCACCTTGCTATTTATAAGAGTGGGGGGCATCATTAGAGTTTGCAATGATTACCCATTCTCAAAAGTCGGCGGTTAAGGATCAATGAATCTGGGCCGCTCATAATAGATTTGAGCAATTAATGTGATTGTATCAAATCTCTGTGGGCAATTAATGATGATTGCCATAAATCTTCATTATTTGTTATGCCAAGCTCGGATCTTCTGCCACGTGTTCAATTTGATTGATTGCAAATGATCTGATTTGATCCCATTATTTTATTAGGATTTGTTAATAGATTTCGGTCGATTTGATGCCACGTGTCCCATTATCATGCCACGTGTCTTAACCGCGAGCCACTTAGAAAATCTGAGCCGCATGAGGACTGCTCCCCATTGAGCCCCATAAGGCTGGCCACGTGTCAAGGCTGCTTGGGAGTGGCCCCTGAACATTTGAACCGCATGGTGGTGATCTGAGCCGCATGAGCGTAGGTGACCGCATGATAGGTGCTTTCTTCGTGAGCCGCATGGAGATAGTCCTCATGAGCCGTATAGAGATAGCCTCTGCTTGAGCCGCATGGGGTAGTTCTCGTGAGCCGCATGGGATAGCTTCTGCCTGAGCCGCATGGATGGCCTCTGTCTGAGCCACATGCGACTGTCCACGTGTCAAGGCCGCAAAAAGGTCTTTTGGGGTTTGACGGATTGTGTCAGAGATATCCTTCGTTTCTCTAGGAGTCTGCCATTATGACAGAGTCATTATTGCATCTTTTTGTCATTGGTCAGAGCTGTCAGCCGTCAAGGCTTTAAATGCAGTAGAAGACAAAGGGAAGAGCTGTTGAGGGCCACGTGGCTCCTCTCTGGGCCGCATGGAACTATTCGAGCCGCATAGACGCTTGAGCCGCATGGGTCCCTGAGCTACATGGGTCCCTGAGCCGCATGAGCTCTCTGAGCCGCATGGGGATCCTTGGCCGCATGGATCTTTCTTTGTTCTTTTCCATGCTTCTACACTATCCGCTGAACTTTACGCGGAGGACAGGCTGTCAGGCTGCATTTAATGTGTGTGATTCTTGTTCTGACACAATGATTTTCTGACAGCAGGATTGCACAGAAGACGAGAGGATTTGATTTACACTAAACCTAATACTGTCGTTTAGTGTACAGATTGGCTACTTTACGCTCAAGAAATCGCTTCTTTTACGCACGAAAGCTATTTGAGCTTTTTACGCTCAAGGATGTTGTGTGTGTAAAGTTTATTTGAGCTAATTTTACGCTCAAGGCTATTTTCAGCCACTTTACGCGGGAAGCTTATTTTGGGTTATTTTACGCCCAGTCTGCTACTTTATGCAGGAGGTATATTTTGGGACATTTTTACGCCCAATCTTTTCTGGCTACAGGAGAACGTGGTTTGCTTATGTGGCTTTCATACCATACTTATAGAGGAATGTGTGTACGTGCTCTCCCCATTTTTGAAGTAATGGGACACGTGTCATCATGCGTAGAGGATGATTTTCATCGTGGGTGGCAGTTACTCGCGTAAAAACCCAACTTTGTTGCTTTTTACGCACAAAGGGTCTAGTCTATAAATAGACTTATTTTTAACACAGACATCATCTTCAATAGAGATACAGAGGAGGAGATTCTGAGAAAACTCATATTTTTAGAGTGATATTTCCAGAAGCATTTCTTCAACTTTTTCTCCAGAACAGGGTGAAACAAAGCAAGAAAGAATTCGACTGTGCCATCAGTGCCGTTGCTCGATACCTTTTCGGTGACTTAGTTCTTCCGATTGTTCGTCTTCTTCAAGCAGTTTTCTTCATCATCATCGCATAGTCCAAGGAACAAAGTGATCGTTCTCATATCAGACTTCCATAGCAATACTTCCCAGAACAATTTGTATTTTTTGTACTTTTTCTAGTTTTCTTTCAAAAGCCAATTTTTAGGCATTTTGTTAAGTGAAACAAAATGGCGACTCTGCTGGCGACGACCTTCTCCTCTGACGAGAAGGCAATTGCTCAATATGATGATGTGTCGGTCGGATCGACAAAGAAGACTCTGGTTGTGCACTTCGACCAGACTGCCTACGAAGAAATGCTTCGAACTGGCGGTAGTACTCACTGCTCCAATGTTCAGAAATCGCGGAAGGCGCAAAAGGTTTGGATTCCTAAGTCCAAACCATCCTCGGATCTCCCTGTTGTCTCTGAAGGCAAAGGAATCCTTCCTACTCCTGTTGTGATGACTCCCGTCGGTGACGAGGCAGTCTCTACTTCAGTGATACGCCCTGGGCGTAAACATCAGTCTCCCGTCGGTGACGTGGTAGACACTCAAGTTTTACGCTCTGCGCGTAAAAATCAAGTTTTATGCACTGCACGTAAAAACTAGTCTCCCGTCTGTGACGTGGTAGACACCCGAGCTTTACGCTCCACGCGTAAAGGGAAATCTTCCGTCTGTGACGTGGCAGATACTCATGTTTTGTGCTCTACACGTAAAGGTAAATCTCATGTCGATAACAGAGTAGATAAAGTTCACAATGATGCTTTTGCATCTGAAGTGAATTTGCCTACACGCATACAGCGTAAGAACATGAATTATATTATTGGTAAAACTTCAGTTTCTTACCAACAACCTTCTTACACTGCTTTACGCAAGGTACCAAACCTTCAAATTACGCGTAATGCTAATGGAGTTCTTTGTGCACAAAAATCTCAGGATTTACGCACGTAACTCCAAGCGCGTAAAAATGAACAATTTGGTTCTGCTAATACAGCCAGTAATCTTCTTTATACACAAGGGACTAAACGTTTCTCTGTCCTGAATGTAATCAAGAAGACAACTCCCTCTACTCCTTCTGATTTACGCGAGCTGCATGTACAAAAGCATAAAGACAGAAAATCTTCTGTGACACTCCCCAAAGAAAATCACCATTGTGAGTGTCACCAGATTGTAATCAAGTATTGCTGTTCAGCTTCTAAATGGTCAGTTTTTGATCGGTTAAGCTACAATTTGCCTCAGCAACAAGTTGATGACCATGAAGATGAGTTGTCATATGCTTCAGTTAATATGGCATCTCATACCAATAGAGGACGACGTCCAAGACGTAACTCATCCCAGACTCCTGGTCAACAACAGTTCAATTGACTTCTTGATAGTTTCGAAGGAGTATATCAGAATACCCATTTGAGAAGTCAAAGACAGTTGTAAACTTCAGATTCAGAGGCTGGGGGTACCTAATCTTTGGAGTCTGAAACTGATAGTATTGATTCATACCTCTATACTAATCCCTCTGTATGTTCAAGGAAGGTTGAATCCTATGCTATCGGCGATGAATCGGAGACATCAACTGCTAATACAGAACAACGTCTCTCTGCAGTTAAATAGTCACTAAAGGACATGCTTGCTATGATGCAAAGTATGCATCAAATAATAATGACTCAGCAAACTGTTCAGCCGGCAGTGATAACACCGGTTCAGGTAGTAGCACAAACTCAAAATAGTCAAGGGGTTGATACACCTTTGAATAATCTTACTCAAGAGCCTGCTATCGATCAAAATTCTGCAGTTCCAGATCCTCTCATTGCAGAAGATATACCTGTCATGACCCGCTTCCAATTTTGGGATATGAGTTCGAGGCCAAGTCCAGCCTACGCTGCAGCATCGACGGTAGTACGCTGTCTATGATAACAATGGTCTACAACAAGCACAACACGTATATATATCATCCACAACTAAGCCAGTAAAAATTACTAAAATATCCAATAGTCTCAATATTATAAATATGAAAAATCTACTACAACTCAGAAAGTCTCAGGAACAAACCCGGATAACAGAAAGTAAAATAGACAACTAACTCCATAACTATAACTACTAACTAATGCGAATCCATAAGGAAGAAAATATGCTAATTTGCATCAGTGCTGGAACCGGGTACGCCAGTGACGTCAGTGTCTCCAACATACTCACCGTAAACCTCTGGACAGATCACGTCGTCTACAACTAAAAAATGGTTATCCAGTCAGGATTGGAACAAGTACAAGTCTAACCACCATGATACAAGTACAATATAAAGTAATAAAACACTAAACATGGAAAATAAAGAATCAATAGAAACAATGAACAATATGAACAAGAAATCATGAGATGGAAGAAACTGATAAGGAAAGTAACAAGCATGAAAAGTAAAGAGACTCATATAAACACTCGTAGTGCACGTGTCGTGAGAAGTACAACATTCCTACATATGGACAGCTTGGGCGAACGATGAGGTTATAAGGACGCCCCCGTAACCGGGAGAGTTGCCAACAATACGATCTGGGCTTTGTCCACGTGCCTAGTAATTGTACCCCTCCAATATCCATAGCTCACAATCATGAAAATACGGTCACGAGAACGATCACGATATCAATGAGAAAACATGAACAATAGTCAATCACTCAACTCTCGTGTGTATAACAGTCAAGACACGGAAGATAGCATGTATAAGTAAAATACGACAATATAAAGTAAATGCACATGAAGGTGTCAACAAGTACTTGTCTGAACTCCTGGACGGATTAATTTTACAAGTTGAAGACAATATGAACTCCGGCCTAGAAGCTATCAAATCAAGCCATCATCCCACGAACCCCGTCGCACAAATAACCACAAGTTAGATATACAATTCCCACTCTAAAAATCCTAGAAAGTGGCTAATGGATTAAATCAATTAATACTATTTTAATTCTGGAATAAATCATCTAAAATCCTATTTTAACCTATTTAATTCTGAAATAACAACATAAACGCAAATATTTGGCCAAGAAAATTTACGGTTCCAAATTCGGAACCCGTGGCACGCAAACCGAGACATACTATTGACTAACTGGTCAACCATTATGAATTCAAAAGTTTGAGTGTGCAATATGGTAGATTTCAGCGCCATGAGTGCACTGGAATCGACCGTGCCGCAAAATCACGATTTGGTTAAAAGTTATCGCCATTATGGCTAACCATGACCAAATCGATGAACCGTTGACCAAATCTGACTTCTATGAACAAATTAAAATAATAGATGAAACTCTGAATTTCTGGAAAAATTATATGTTATAGAGCTCGGTGTCAGATTTCCAAAACTTCAAACCGATCACAAAACGGAGTTCAGGATTGCTCGAAATCTCGAAAACCGCGCGACATGTTAATTTTTGGACAACCGACACTCAAATAATTATTCAGAAATTCGAGATCAAAATACCAGAAATAAATTATATATTCAGAAACCTAACCTTAATACGCTTCTAACAAAAAAAATGGTGCACGAAAAGGACATCTAGATCAACGGCAAACCCTCCGCGAAGTCGAAGAACTCTACCGAACTCTCCCACAAAAAGCTGCTGAATAAAATATAGGGTTTTCGGAAAACCTAAATATACATTAATATATATAGGGAATAGGAGTCGGTGGCTGCGGCTTGAGGCGGCTGGGCGGGGACACGTGGCAGCATCTGCTGCCTCCCGCCCAGATCCAGCGGTCCACAATTGAGGCGGCTTTGGGGTGAGCCAGCTCAGCCGTTGGCTCGGCTTCTAATTAAGGAAACCCACGTGGCTCCACCCATAGGCTGACGGGTGGACCTGCCACGCGCGCCCGAGCGGCTGACGGGTGGGCCCCCCGCTCAGCTGACTGGGTAATTGTTTGGAAAACAGGGTTTTAATATTCGAAAAATTAAATAAAAATCAAGAAAAATCCTAAAAATTCCAAATAAATCCCAGAAAATTCCTAAAAATTCTTAGAAAATTCTAGAAAATAGCTTGAGGGTTCTAGAGTCCAAATAATTTATTTGACCTCAAAAATACTCTCGGGTGCCTTCACAAAAATTCCTAAAAGCTTAAGAAAATAATGAAACCATATATAAAAATTATCTAAAAATCTTCTAAAAATCCAAGAAATCTAAAATATTAAAATAATACTTTAGGAGCTGTCTGGGGACCCTGGAGACTACATATGTCCTAGTTTTACTATACTTAAGCTATAGGCTTAGGTACGCACCCTTGTGATCCCAAATCAATTCCTAATTATCAAAAATTAAATTCTAACTAAAATGAAATAATAGAAAAAAATCTCCAAAATAGAAGATAAATTCTAGGAACCCAAATGCTACAAACTATCCCCCTTAAAAGATTTTTGTCCTCAAAAATCAAAACAACACAAATAGCATAGTATAATACCTAACTCTTACAAGCAATAATTTCTTAAGCTAAGTCACGGAAAGATAATGGCTAGGAACATAAGGGAACTGACAACTTAACTAAGCATGCATACCAACTAAAACTAAAGAAGGCTTTCAAGGAAACATATTTAGGTTACCTCTGTCTTGGGGTTGAGTCACAGCGACAAATGCTTGTCCTTGACGTTGTACTCCTCCAAACTGCTGTTGCGAAACTGGCTTATGAGCTGGTGCTGCGGGACATTCTCGCACTTGGTGGTCTGGTGCTCCACAAAGGAAATAAAGTCCTAACCTCTTCCTACAATGTTCCTCCTTGTGTCCTTCTTTTCCACAATAATTATACTTAGGCTTGGGTGGGATAGGCTATTGTTGTGGCTGGGATGATACCACCCTAGTTGGAGGATGATGTTGATGCTGGATTTGAAGGGTCTTCTGAGAATTATTAGGACGTTTTGATGGTTCTTGTGGACTACCATCTCTACCTCTCTTTTTGGAAGCTACTTTCATCCTTAGGATAGATTCTTGACGCCTAGCTGCATTCAAGATATCTGTATAGGATGTTGGGTCTACTGACGCTGTCAAACTCCGCAACTTGTAATTCAGCCCAGAATGGAACTTCTCTGCCTTCTAATACACGAGTAGAAGCAAAACGACTTAAGCGACTAAATTCTGCATCATATTCGTCCACTGTCATGCTCTCCTGCTCTAGCCGTATGAACTGATACCGCTGCTCCTTTCGAACTGTGGTGGAGAAGAACATGGTATTGAAGAGGTCTGTAAACTCTTCCCATAACACATTCTTGCCCAGCCGTCTTTCTTGTGCAGCCCACCAATGATGTGCATTGTCCTTGAGCTGCAGCTTCACTGCTTTTATCCATTTCTCCGGTGGCAGCTCCGATGCCTCTAGTAGTGTCTCTATCTCCACTAGCCAGTTGGTGACTTCTATAGGTTTCTTCGAGCCAGTAAATAGAGGTGGGTTCATCTTGCGAAACCTATCAATAGTATCCACATGATCTTGTCGTGTTTTTACGCTGCTCTCCAAAACATTTGTATGTCTCTGCTGAGTCTCCATCATGCCCTGGAGTAACGTAAGGAGATGAGCTCCATCCACAGTTACTCCTTGGGTTGGGGCTGTTGGTGGTGGTGGAGGAAGATCCTCAGCACTAACTCTATCTGGTTGAGGGTTAGAGGGCTCTACGAATTCTGTACTCTCTGTTGTCGATCCTTCGGGCTCGGGAGTAGCATAAGGGTTAGCTACCCTTTTTCCCTTACGGATCGCACTGCGCCTTGTCTCAACCATTATAAACTAAAAGGAAAGAAAGGATATGGTTAGAACGGTAGATACAAACATATCGAAGAAATCACGGACGGAATCAAGCAAGATGCAAATTAAGAGACAATAAGATCCTAAGATAAAATAGACTCATAAGGTTAGAAATCCTATTTGTGGATGATATAACCTCCTAACTTCAAATCTATTCGCAGGCTCGTAGTAGTACAGCTAACTTAAGCACTACCACGAGTTCGCAGTCTTTTACAAAATTGGACCTGCATGGGCCACCATAAAAACTTGTCACGACCCGCTCCCAATTTTGGGATACGAGTTCGAGGCCAAGTCCAGCCTACGCCGCAGCATCGGCGGTAGTACGCTGTCTATGATAACAATGGTCCACAACAAGCATAAAATGCATATATATCATCCACAACTAAGCCAGCAAAAATCACTAAAATATCCAATAGTCTCAATATTATAAATATGAAAAATCCACTACAACTCAGAAAGTCTCGGGAACAAACCCAGATAACAGAAAGTAAAATAGACAACTAACTCCATAACTATAACTACTAACTAATGCGAATCCATAAGGAAGAAAATATGCTAATTCGTATCAGTGCTGGAACCGGGTATGCCAGTGACGTCAGTGTCTCCAACATACTCACCGTAAACCTCTGGACAGATCACGTCGTCTACAACTAAAAAATGGTTATCCAGTCAGGATTGGAACAAGTACAAGTCTAACCACCATGATACAAGTACAATATAAGGTAATAAAATACTAAACATGGAAAATAAAGAATCAATAGAAACAATGAACAATATAAACAAGAAATCATGAGATGGAAGAAACTGATAAGGAAAGTAACAAGCATGAAAAGTAAAGAGACTCATATAAACACTCATAGTGCACGTGTCATGAGAAGTACAACGTTCCTACACATGGACGGCTTGGGCGAACGATGAGGTTATAAGGCCCGCCCCCGTAACCGGGAGAGTTGCCAACAATACGATCTGGGATTTGTCCACGTGCCTAGTAATTGTACCCCTCTAATATCCATAGCTCACAATCATGAAAATACGGTCACGAGAACGATCACGATATCAATGAGAAAACATAAACAATAGTCAATCACTCAACTCTCGTGTGTGTAACAGTCAAGACACGGAAGATAGCATGTATAAGTGAAATATGACAATATAAAGTAAATGCACATGAAGGAGTCAACAAGTACTTGCCTGAACTCCTGGACGGATTGATTTCACAAGTTGAAGACAATATAAACTCCGGCCTAGAAGCTATCAAATCAAGCCATCATCCCACGAACTCCGTCGCACAAATAACCACAAGTTAGATATACAATTCCCACTCTAAAAATCCTAGAAAGTGGCTAATGGGTTAAATCAATTAATACTACTTTAATTCTGGAATAAATCATCTAAAATCCTATTTTAACCTATTTAATTCTGAAATAACAATCTAAACGCAAATATTTGGCCATGGAAATTCACGGTTCCAAATTCGGGACCCGTGGCACGCAAACCGAGACATACTATTGACTAACTGGTCAACCATTATGAATTCAAAAGTTTGAGTGTGCAACATGGTAGATTTAGTGCCATGAGTGCACTGGAATCGACCGTGCCGCAAAATCACGATTTGGTCAAAAGTTATCGCCATTATGGCTAACCATGACCAAATCGATGAACCGTTGACCAAATCTGAATTCTATGAACAAAATAAAATATAGATGAAACTCTGAATTTTTGGAAAAATGATATGTTGTAGATCTCGGTGTCTGCTTTCCAAAACTTCAAACGGATCGCAAAATGGAGTTCGAGATTGCTCGAAATCTCGAAAACCGTGCGACGTGTTGATTTTTGGACAACCGACACTCAAATATTTATTCAGAAATTCGAGATCAAAATACCAGAAAATAAATTATATATTCAGAAACCTAACCTCAATACGCTTCTACAAAAAAAATGGTGCACAAAAAGGACGTCTAGATCAACGGCAAACCCTCCGCGAAGTCGAAGAACTCTACCGAACTCTCCCACAAAAAGCTGCTGAATAAAATATATGGTTTTCGGAAAACCTAAATATACATTAATATATATAAGGAATAGGAGTCGGTGGCTGCGGCTTGAGGCGGCTAGGCGGGGACACGTGGCAGCATCTGCTGCCTTTCGCCCAGATCCAGCGGTCCACAATTGAGGCGGCTTTGGGGTGAGCCATCTCAGCCGTTGGCTCGGCTTCTAATTAAGGAAACCCACGTGGCTCCACCCATAGGCTGACGGGTGGACCTGCCACGCGCGCCCGAGTGGCTGACGGGTGGGCCCCCCGCTCAGCTGACTGGGTAATTGTTTGGAAAATAGGGTTTTAATATTCGGAAAATTAAATAAAAATTAAGAAAAATCCTAAAAATTCCAAATAAATCCCAAAAATTTCCTAAAAATTCCTAGAAAATTCTAGAAAATTTCTTGAGGGTTCTAGAGTCCAAATAATTTATTTGACCTCAAAAATACTCTCGGGTGCCTTCACAAAAATTTCTAGAAGCTTAAGAAAATAATGAAACCATATATAAAAATTATCTAAAAATCTTCTAAAAATCTAAGAAATTCTAAAATATTAAAATAATACTTTAGGGGCTGTTTGGGGACCCTGGAGACCACATATGTCCTAGTTTTACTATACTTAAGCTATAGGCTTAGGTACGCACCCTTGTGATCCTAAATCAAATCCTAATTATCAAAAATTAAAATCTAACTAAAATGAAATAATAGAAGAAAAAAATCTCCAAAATAGATAAATTCTATGAACCCAAATGCTACAGTACCACCTCCGGTGGGGGTTACGGTACATCCAACAACTATTCAATCGAATGTCCTTCCTCAAACTAGTGAAGCTATTCAAGCAGTACGAGAGCCAAAAGTACAGTTTGAAGTTCTGAAGCACAATGATCAACTTCAGAGGTTAGGGATTAAGCAACCCTATCCTCCTCACTGGAATGATGTGCCTTTTCCTCCAAAATTCAAGCCACAGTTGATGGTGTTATTTGATGGAAAGGCTTCTCCCAGTTAATATATCAATTATTTTAATATTATTACTGTACATCTGCAGAAGAATGATGCTCTTCTTACCCGAGTTTTCATCGGGTGTTTAACGGGTTCAGCTTATGACTGGTATCGTAGTCTACCCGATAATTGTATATCGTCTTTTGACGAATTTAAAGCAATATTTCTCTCTCGTTTCTATGAGGGAGGAATGGACATGAATATTTCCTCCCTAATAGAAATCAAGCAAAATGAGAAAGAAGATACTCGGACGTTTATCGAACGTTTTCGTCAGGCAACTTTGAAGATGCCTCCGGGTATGCCAGATTCAGCATTGATTGACACATGCAAGATGAATCTACGACCAACTATTGCTGTCTTTACAGGCTCTCAATTCACAGATTGGGCCTCGTTTATTATAGCAGCAGTTTCAGCCGAGACCAATGGTAGGTTGGCTCGTGAACATGGAATGATCTTTGCCTCAGAAGACAAAGGAAAGAAAGGCTCTTCAGGCAATAATTTCGGTAATCGCAATGGGAAAGGGAAGGAAACCTTAGTGGTTAATCTTTTAAAACCCAAAACGACGTCGAATAATCAGGAGTCTTCCAAACCAAAGGAAGAATACTCTTTTGATGACAGTGATATCCCAGGGATATTCTAATGTCTTGTGAAGAGTGGCAAACTCCAGATTCCAGAGCCAAAAAGGCCTAATGAGGTGAATCTGACTGACAATCCCAAGTATTGTATCTATCATAGATACATAAATCATCCTACCAAGGCTTGCTACGTCTTAAAGAAAAAAATCCAATAGTTGATAAATGCCATCGCTTTAACTAATGATGAGCATACGGTTACAACTAATATGATTTCTCTTCAATTTGGAGGTTTTCCTCCACAACAAGTTCCAGATAGAATTGTCCCAATCCATAAGGCAACCATGAAGATTATTAATCTCCCGCCTGCTCGAGAGCAAAATGAAGGATTGTTGCCTCTCACATTAAAAAATGACGAAATCATGTGGGTACATCCTGATTTAGTACCTGAAATGGAAGATAAAGGTAAAACTTCAAAATCCAAGAAAGGTAAGAAAGTCAAAACCTGTATTATGATTTTTCATGTTGTAAATCCAGATCATGATGATTTGGATCATCTTTGGGATGGCATTCCTTTGGAGGATAGGTTGAGAGGTTTAAATATATGCCCTCCAAGTTTGGCTCCTCCTACCAAACTCAAACTTACTCATCAGCAATGGTTAGCAATGAGTAGTGTTCCCTTATACAGGGCACAATAAGCCTTTGTTGCTTATGAGAAAGCTCCTACAGGGATATTTCCTTCTGTCCCGAGTATTCCTCCTTATCCTGTGGCTACAGAAGTCTCTATGCCTCCTTCTCCTATGGTTGCAGAGGTTTCTGTTTCTTCTTTCTCTGTTAAATCATCTATTGAAAGTCCGCTACCCACTCATTTGTACAGTCAATAATCAGTCCATCTCATGAAAAAAATGGGCTATGACTTTCAAAA
Organism: Iris pallida; assembly: GCA_029216955.1. Lineage (NCBI taxonomy): Eukaryota > Viridiplantae > Streptophyta > Magnoliopsida > Asparagales > Iridaceae > Iris > Iris pallida. The sequence goes on along the minus strand of JANAVB010031019.1, from coordinate 3,668,421 downwards.
GACGGAAGGTTTGAACTATGATAAAGGAATGTGACTTCCTTTACAACTTCAAAGTCAAAAATCTACTGTTGGATTGGGATTTGAAGTCCCTCTTAAAAATTCTTGCAAGAAGAAAACTAAGGGAAAGAAGAATAGAACCTGTAATATGGTACTTCATTCTCCTGAGCCTGAAGAAGAAACCTTTGCTGGTACGAGATCTGGAAAATAGTACCACAAAGAATATGAGGGAATCTCTAAAGAGGCGGAGGACGTTGCTGAAACATTACCAGTTAACCGTCTCATGTTCCTGCTGAAGCAAGACCTTCTAAACCGTCTGTGGTTGGAAAAGGGAAACAGAAAGCAGTACGCTTTGACGTCCCATTGAAGTCTGCTTCAAATCAAGGGGTAGTGATGAAGCCCTACAAATTTGATATTCTAGCCCAGTTAGCTAATACTCCGGCTAGACTTTCGATATTTGAGCTATTTCGCCTTTCTAAAGAAAGTCGTGAAACTCTGAGTGAAGCTTTGCTACAAGCTGATTCATGCTTAGCTCAATTTAAGAGTCCTGACAATATACCAGTATCATGTCCACAATATCATAGTATGATGGAGGCAATTCCTAACATTACCTTCACACAAGAAGATATGCTGTTGAAGCATAATAAGCATGATTGGCCTCTGTGCTATACAGGGTATATTGAATCCACTGAAATTAACAGGATTTATATCGATCCTGGGTCTTCTATTAGCATTATTCTCCAGTGTCACGCCCCAGAACCAGAATACTGGAGAGCGGGGGCAGACATAGCCAGCTACGTATATTGAAGTGCAACCTACCTCGCTATACGGTCACGGCTGTCTAGATACATGAGGGTTTACTACAAGCCAGCAGTCTCCTATGGTCATGAACAAGCCTAGTGTCTCAATCACAAGCAAGTAAGTAAGTCACAAGATGTATGATCGTTAAATATACAATAATAAGGCATCCCAAATATTACATATTCAGCTGATCATGAAGCTAGTCGTTACAAAATATTAGGACTAGCAAGAGTTTAGTCATACATGATCAACCCTAGGATCTGTCAATCATGTTACAGCCCGTAGGCAGATAGTAAGTAAAGACAGTCGAGCTAAACAGGTGCTCGTCGACTAAATGCCTCAAAAGAATATTTTTACAATAAAGTGGGAGATCAAAAATAAACCCACTCGTTGCCCTGGTTACGTCTAGTCGCCACCATCTGGCTGGAAAGTCGGTAGATCCTCTGGAGCTGCTCCGAAATCTGGCCATACAAAACCAGCTGGGTCAGATCCCAGAAAAAGCAAGTGCCACAAAGGAAGCTTCACTTAGGAACTAAAACCAGCAATTAGCACAGAAGATAATAATAATAGTAAAACTGGAGAAAATATAACACCACGAGGATATACGGTAAGATAACCATGGGACCATTCAGATAACCAGGTTACAATCCTTAAACCAAACAAGGACCGGGATTGTAATCCTTCGTCTGAACCGAACTTGGTTCCTCCCATATATCAGCAAGATAATATAAGAAAATTAGGACATGTAATAATCTATACAGGATCAAGGCAAGACTAGCCTGATAATTACTCATTCAACAATCACGGCCAAGCAATAAGTACGGCTTGATACTTTAACTAACTAGGGTTATCACAGACCTAATTACTAACAAGATGCAACGAGATTATTCCACAGCCACAAGCCCTGCAGACCATCCAGGTTACCCAGGTCAAAAATTAGGGGTTGAATTCAGGTGGATACATCGTCCAGGAAACGTATGTACCCTTAGGTAGCTTGAAGGGTACAACACATGACAGTGTGCTGGAAATGTGCCCTACTCGACGGCAGGCTACAGATCCCAGGCGCGCCCAGGTAACGATATTGCCTGTAGCTGGAAGATCTCTTTATGACTAATATATTAATCTAGTTATTAGCCTTAGTCCATTTCAGTAGGTACTTCTGACCGTGGTACTCAGGAGTCCCCTCCTAGATATGATGCAAGACAGGACTGGATTATTTATACAAGCACAATCGCCCACGGTATCCAAGTTACTTATATAGGTCATGTCATGTCAGGTAGCCATCGCAACAGCTTATCAAGATATATCATGTCAGGTTATCATGTCAAGAGTACTGGTCAAGAGTACGCCACGATGGGCCACTATCAGGTCATGCTAGTTCCTTGTCACACCATGTCATGTACAATTATCATTTCAATTATGTTAATCAAATCGTGATTTATCAAGTTCTGGACAAAAGGCGTAAGAATATAAAATGGGCATAAAATATACAATAAAGGTAAAGATGTACGCCATAGGAACTCAAGTTACACAGGGGGTTACAAGACATGGGCAAATAATAGTAAATATAACAGTACCCAGGGCTATAGGAGAACCATGCAGCTCAGGCCTATGCGGTCAGGAATGATCTCATACGACTGGAAGGAGAACAGTCCATACGGCTGAATAGGGTCAGGCGCATGCGGCTGATAAAGAAAAAGGCGTATCCGGTTGAAGGGTATCATTTATATGCGGCCAGCGGTAAGGAAGGGGTGTATGCGGCTCAGCCAGAAAATTCTATGCGGCTAGAAAGATTGGTGCTATGCGGTTATAAGGGGAACAACGCCATGCGGCTCACGGGGGAAGGGCTCTCATGCGGCTGGAACGGACTCGGGTTCATGCGGTCCGCCGAACAAAGGGCTATACGGCTGAACCGAGTCGTGTCCCATGCGGCCAGGGGATAAAAGAATTTTATGCGGCTGGGAATGAACTTCTTATGCGGTTGGACTGGGAAGCTCAGTCATGCGGTTTAAGTAAGAAGGACTACATGCGGCTGGAAGGAATACTTGTCGCATGAACTTGTCATGCGATCAAGTGCTGCCATGCGACTCGGGACTGTGCTTCTTCTCCAAATTTTCGACAAGAAGAACCAAGGAGTTCAGGGTTCCGAAGCTCATAATTTCTTCATCCCAAGTCCAAATCCAGACTTCCTTAGGTCAAAACGGGGCAGAATGAAATGCTCTACAACATAGAACCATCAAAACTCGGAAATAACAAGATAAAATATATCAAAACCCAAGAAATCCAAAAATAAAATAAACTTAGATCTACAAGAATCTAGCCATAGAAAGTGGAAATGCCAAGTATTAAAGTAAGTTAAAATGCTGTGAGGAAGAGAATGAAGCAATAAAATTGGAGTTCCTCCATGAAGCAAGTTGCACTTGCCTAGACCTCTCTCTCTCTCTGGTAGGTGAAGAAGTTATGGTGGAGATGAAGAAGAATAATAAAGAGAGAGAAAGGAGAAGGGGTTAATAAATGGTAGTGGTGGTGGTAGGTAGGTGGTTCTCTCCTTGGTTCATAATAAACCAAAGAAAACCGAGCCAAGCCAAACCAACCCAAGGAATAACCAAGCCAAGAAGGAAGCTAAGCAAGGAATCATGTAATACAAGATAAAATACGTACACGTATTCCAAAAATACGTAATACGAACCACAGGCATTACAACTCTACCCAACTTAAAAGAATTCTGTCCACGAAATTTAATTAAGAGGCTAGAAAGACGAGGAGAAGCTATATTAATCACAAGCAAGCTATAACTAGGCAGGCAATCACTCATTCAAGCAAGGAATCGAAGGCATGAGGCATAAGGAAGACATTATACCTCACGAATCAAACATGTTGGGATATCGCGATCGGATATCATCCTCACGCTCCCACGTTGACTTACCCAAAGAGTGATGACCCCAAGCGACTCGGAATAACTTGATAGTCTTGTTCTTGAGTGTCTTCTCTTTCTGGTCCAATATAGACACGGGCCGCTCCTCATACGAAAGGTTGGTACCAACAACTAATTCTGAATGATCCAGGATGTGGCTCGGGTCCGGAATATACCGTCGTAATTGGGATACATGAAATACGTCATGCACCTCGCTTAGCGACGGTAGAAGAGAGAGACGATAGGACACATTCCCTACTCGCTCCAGAATATCGAACGGCCCTATATACCTAGGACTAAGCTTTCCCCGTGCGCCGAAATGAATGACACCACGGTTAGGCGAAATCCTCAGGAAAACATGGTCACCGACAGAAAACTCGAGAGGGCGCCGATGAGAATCGGCCCAATGGCGCTGGCGATCTTAGGCAACTCGAAGATGATCCCTGGCTTTTTTGACCACTTCAATTGTCTGGGCAATCATTTCTGGACCGAGCATCTGCCTCTCTCCGACATCATCTCACGCTAACGGGGATCGGCACTTCCTACCATACAGAGCCTCGAACGGTGCCATCTGGATGCTGGCCTGGAAACTATTATTGTACGAGAACTCCACCAGGTGTAGGTGATCTTTCCACGAACCACCAAAGTCAAGTGTACAAGTTCTCAACATGTCTTCAAGAGTCTGGATCGTGCGTTCCGACTGACCATCTGTCTGCGGGTGATATGCTGAACTGAACCGGAGACGAGTTCCCAAACTCTCTTGCATGCTACGCCAAAAGTACGACGTGAATCTTGAATCTTAGTCCGAGGTGATACTGACTGGCACTCCGTGCAACCTAACAATCTGCCTGAGGTACATCTCTGCTAACTGAGCTGTCGACTGACCGACTCTAAATGGGAGAAAGTGAGCTACCTTCGTGAGCCGATCAACAATAACCCAGATAGCATCTCTACCAGCTGGGGATCTAGGTAATCCAGTCATGAAATCCATGGTCATATGTTCCCACTTCCATTCTGGAATCGGCAAGGGCTGAAGAAGTCCAGCGGGCCTCTGATGTTCAGCCTTAACTTGTTGGCAGACTAAACAACGAGAGAAAAATCGGGCTATCTCCCTCTTCTTGCCATTCCACCAGAAATGCTGTCGGATATCACGATACATCTTCGTACCACCAGGATGAATGGAATACTGTGAACTGTGCACTTCCGATATGATCTTCTGCCGGATATCTCCATTGGGTACACAAAGACGCTACCATGCCTAAGTGTACCGTCTTCATGAATGCATAAATTGGGCCGCCGGCCTGCCTCACACTCTGTTCTGGGTCGCTGAAGCTTGGAATCTGCTGATTGCGCCATCCGGATCCTCTCGACTATGCTGGACTGAACTTGTATACTGGCCATCAATGCCACACTGGAAGGGAGAACAACTTCAATACCCATCTTCTGAAGATCTGCTAACAGCTCTGGTTGTGCTGTTAGGAAATAAACTTCGGCTCTCCTGCTCAATATATCTGCAACAACGTTGGCCTTCCCGGGATGATTCTGCAAGTTGACATCATAATCCACAAGAAGCTCCAGCCACCTCCTCTGACGCATGTTAAGATCCTTCTGGGTGAAAACATACTTCATGCTCTTATGGTCGGTAAAAATCTCCACCCTGTCTCCGTACAAGTAGTGCCTCCACAACTTAAGTGCAAACACTATTGCTGCCAGCTCCAAGTCATGGGTCGGGTAATTTCTCTAATGATCACGAAGTTGTCGTGACGCATAAGCTATTACTTTCCCATGCTGTATCAGAACACATCCTAGGACTCTGCCCGAAGCATCACAATACACGAAGAATCCTCCGGTTCCATCTGGAAGTGCGAGAATGGGAGCCGTCATCAAGCCTCGCTTCAACTTCTCAAAAGAATCCTGGCACTCTGCTGTCCAAGCAAACTGCACATCCTTGCGGGTCAATTGGGTCAATGGCGCTGAGATTCGGGCAAAGTCTAAAATAAATCGCCGATAGTAGCCGGCCAATCCAAGAAAACTGCGAACCTCTGTAACTGTGCTGGGCACCGGCCATGACTCAATGGCCACGATCTTTTGGGGATCCACTTCTACTCCTCCTCTGGTGATGATGTGACCCAAGTACGAAATACGATCGAGCCAGAACTTGTATTTACTGAACTTGGCATATAACTGGTGCTCTCTGAGAATCTGAAGAACCACACGGAGATGCTGCTCATGCTCCGCTTCGCTCCTGCTATAGACCAGGATGTCATCCAGAAACACAATTACGAACTGATCCAAATCAGGCATGAAGATGCGATTCATGAGATCCATGAATACAGTCGGCGTATTGGTCGCTCCAAATGGCATAACAAGGAACTCCCAATGCCCATATCTTGATCTGAAAGCTGTCTTCGGGATGTCCTGCTCCCTGACTCTGATCTGATGATATCCTGAGCGCAAGTCGATCTTCGGGATGTCCTGCTCCCTGACTCTGATCTGATGATATCCTGAGCGCAAGTCGATCTTCGAGAATACTGCTGCCCCCTTGAGCTGATCAAACAAGTCATCTATCCTCGGAAGAGGATATCTGTTCTTGATTATCACTGAGTTCAAGGTACGATAATCAACACATAGCCTGGACGTACCATCCTTCTTTTTTACAAGAAGCATCGGGGCTTCCCAAGGCGATCCACTAGCACGAATGAATTTCTTAGTCCTAAGTTCTTCAATCATCTTGTACAAAATCTCCAACTCTGAAGGCGCCATCCTATAGACTCGCTCTGATACTGGTGCCGTCCCAGGGATCAAGTCCATAGTGAACTCAATCTCCCGTTCTGGCGGCATCCCTGGAAGTTCCTCTGGAAAGACATTTGGGAACTCTTCGACTATCCGAGGCAACTGCACTGCTGCTACTGCCATCCGCAATACTGGAGGAGAAGGCTCAACTTCGCCTCGGGAAAAGAAAAACTCTGGCTCGCCGGAAATGCTAAAAACAACCCTACCAATATGGCAGTCTATTCTAGCATACTGGTTCCTCAACCAATCCATCCCTAGGACCACATCATAATCGGCCATCGGGAATTCTATCAATCTAGCGAGAAACTCCTTGCCGCTAACTACGATCTGACACGAGGAAAACACTCTATCGACTCCCACAAGTCCGTTACCAGTAAGTATATTAAGCCTTACCGATAATGACTCGGGCTCCAATCCTATCCGTGTCGCGAATCGTGCAGACATAAAAGAATATGATACACCAGAATCAAATAAAGCTGAAGCTGGAAAGGAGTTGACGAGAATAGTACCTGCCACTACCTCTCCTGGTGCCAATCCTTTCTCTGCGGTCATCACCATAGCCTGACCATGCCCTCGGGGTGCTGGTCCCCTCTGCTGAAATCTTTGCTGCCTATTCTGACTCAAGGCTTGGGCCTGAGTATGCTGCTGGGGGTTCTGCTGCTGGAATACCAGGGGCTGAGGCGGCAAGGGCTTCGGCAATGGATACTGTGCTGCTGGACCGGAGCTGGTCCTCTCACCGAAGAGCTAGAAAGGTTGGACGATGATGAACCACCCCTATTCGGGCAGGATCCAACCCTATGGTCTGCTGCTCCATAAGCCAGACATAATTTCTGTGCCCTGCGGCACTCTGCTACTACATGGCCTGGCTTCCCACCATAAGAACATCCCACTGCGGAAGACTGCTTCGGCTTCTGCTGCTGAGGGTACGTCGGGGCTAAATGCTGAACCGACGTTACTGAGGCCGTTCGCCTCAGAGCTCCAATAGTCAAAGCCCTGGCTGCCGGGGCTGGGGCTGAAGACTGATTCATCTGGCCGTGGGATCTCTTCCAACCTCCGGCCCTATCCACAATCCTCTGGGAGGTATACTCATGCCTCCTAGCTGCTCTCAAGACTGTATCAAAAGTCTGATGCTCAAACTGCTCAACCGCCAATAGAATCTCCAGGTGAAGCCCCTGCTGAAACCGCTGGGCTCTATCATACTCGGTTGCCACCAAAGTGGAAGCAAACCGACTGAGTCTCGAAAACTCGGTCGCATATCCGTTGACCGTTCTGCCCATCTGCTTCAGATTGGTGAACCTCGTCTGTAGAACATACCGAGCTACAGTATCAAAATACTTGGTCTGGAATCTCTCTCTGAATACTGCCCAAGCAATGGGTGCTACTAATCCAACAGCCTGAGCCGCCCACCAGCTGCGGGCAAGATCTAGCAACTGCAGGCGCACTACGGCTACCTTCTCAATCTCTGGGTCCTGGCTGCTTCTAGAATCACCTCTGTGTCCTGAAGCCAAGCGTCTGCAGCGATAGCATCTTCACTACCGTCGAAGAAGGGAGGGTTCAAGCGCTTGAAGCTGTTGGCCGCACTGTTACTCTGATGACCGCCCCTGGTCAAGGCATCCGTCACTGCCTGGTGCAAGGCATCTCCACGACGATCTTGAGAAGCTATCAAGGTCCTGAGGAGACCTACCAAGGTGCCATTATCAGGCACGGCAGGCTAAAGTGGCTGGACTTGTGAAACCCATAATTTCAAAAAATTATTTTTATAATTTAATTAGCTAAAATAATTAATTTTTAATTGTTAATTTAGGAAATTGCATTTTTAGAAAAATTATTAAAACTGGAAATTTTATCGAAACATGTAATTTTCTAAATAATTATTATTATGTTATTTAGATTAAAATTATTATTTTCAAAAATATAAATTTTTGGATTTTTGTTTGTCAGCCAGACCCGAACCCAATTGGAACCATAAAATATTTTCTAAAGTTGTAAAATGTTAAATTATGATAATTATATTTAGTTGTCATTTTTTAGAAGCCCAAATTGTTGGCCCAAAACCCAAGCCCATGGATAATTGGTTCATTGGGCTTACACTCATTATAAATGAGTTATGATTTTCTTAAAACTTTGTTTTTAGGCCACAGCCTTTTATAACCCAACAAAACATCAGCTTATTTACTATTAGGATTGATGAATAAATTTTTCTTCAAGGGAGCAGACGTACCCTTCCTATTCCGTAACCGACCATGGCCTTCCCTTTCCTTCCCGTAACACCCCGAGCCTCCTCCGTTCCTCTTCCGAACGGCCATGGCCATTGGTCTTTCCCATGGTAACTTCTCTACTCCTATTTAAACCCTTCTCCACCCTTCTCCATCTTTCCATCACCATTTTTTCCCTTTTCCAAAGGCTTAACCCAAACCCTAGCCGAGTTCTGGAGCTATCCCGACCGTCGGCCCTCCCCGAGCGGCGATCATAGGCGCCGAACCACCCCGAGGCCGCTCGCCCTCAGCCGATCCGCACGGCTACCCCGCGCGACCCTCCAGCCCGTGCCCTCCAGGCCGCCCCGTGCCCTAAGTCGCTGGCGGCTAAACCCCGCAGCCCCGACCAGGTTTTTCCTCGACCTTTCGCGTTCCCAGCGCGGCTCCATCCGGGAGTTCCCGGCCGACCGTTCGCTGCTGTTCCCAGCGTTCCTTTCGGCTCGCTTCCCGGTGTCGATCCCAACCTGTGCGCTGTCTGCCGCAGCAACCCGAGTCCAATTTGAACGTTGTCCAACGTTTCCCGTGCTCGACTTGTTGTTCTGAGTCCGAGGCAACCCTTCGGATTTTGTCAAATTGGGTAATCTCTGATAATCACAGTAGTTTGTCCCCTATCTTGGTCGATGATGAGATTTGGTCCACGAATTTTCTTTGAAAAATTTGGTTTTCTGCTACGTTTGTGGTTTCGGAAATTTTTGGATCAAGTGTTCTGTGATAATTGGTTCTGTGGATGGTTTCGGGTTTTTCGAGAACTCTTCGAAAAGAGTTCTGATGTTATATCAGAATATTCGAGTTTATTTGGGTTTTCGAAATTTTCGGAAATGTATTGCTAATTCAGGTTTAATATTATTTTGGTTGGAAAATATGGATTTTCCCTGGTTTGGGATATGGTTGGTACATTTTCCCAGTTTTGGGTTATCCCGAAAATAGAGGGAATGCTGCCGAAATTTCTATAAAATTTAATTATATAGTTTTAAATGATTTTCAGAAAATATAAAATATTCGGATTTATTGGGCGACGACCGTATTGGTCAATGGGCCCTGGCTAAGTGCAAACGAAATCGATTTCGTCCGGACGTTGAGGCATTAGCTATTTTGAAGAATGGACCAATATTCTGAGACTCATAAAATAAATTCAATTTAGTTTAAAATTATTATTTTATTTTGTAAATTTAATTGTAGAATAATTTTCAGGACTAACTAAACTTTTATTCTTATTTAAATTCATGTAATTGGTCTGTAAGGGCATAAGCCTATTTATTTATTCTGGTTGTGGGATTGTAATAGCTTAGGTTTGTTTTATTTTTCTTTTATTTTTCTGGATGATTTTAGTCGTGGGAACGTAGAAATAAAATGATAATTATTTATTATATTTTAAAAAGAATATAATAATAAATTTTTTGTCACTTAGCAATTAAGTTGTAAATTTTAAAATAGAAATTCATGTATTTCTCATTAAAAAGGAAAATCTTAGTTTTATAGTTATATAATTATAAAATACCAAGTTTTTCCAAATAAATCGATAAATACAATTTTTCTTTAAATTAAATGTAAATTGATGTTTCTTAATTGCAACGCATTAATAAATAGCGTTTTGGTTGTGTTAGCTAAATAAAGACTAAAAATTGACTAGGACACAACTAGAGATTGCAACTAGTATAGCATCATTGGCAACTTTGGTTTTCTGAGACAAGTTTCCGAATGTAGGATTTCAAGGAAGAACCAGAATTCCCATCCCGACGTATCGACCCGTTCAGTCAAATCATTTGAGGCAAGTACATTTTTGTGGTAGATTACAATTAGTTAATAATTGTTTTAATGCAAGTTTAAACGATGATACAACACGGAACTCTCTTTAAGAGCATTGACTGTAACTACTAAAACTATTGGGGATTGGGGGAGTAGTGTAGTGGATATGACCAAATCCAATAGTATAACTAATTGTATTAGCTTACCCCTCAAACACACGGGGATAAGCCATACCATATCACTAGGATATTACTGTAACAAACCCAATCCGGTCATATTCATTACCTATTCATATCTCACTATTTTAACTGTTGAAAAATCATTTATTTCAAATTGTTTAAAAGTGCATAATTCCATTATTAATTTCAATTGTTAAAATATCATGAATTTGTACTTTGCTCCCTCCTGACTGGAGACTATATTTTTAGGTCCTTATGAGGATGCAGAGCTACTGATTAGTAGCTACTATGACCCTGAGCTATACCCTGCTGTGCTTCCTAAGGATGGCGTACCTGATGATGATGTTGCTTTTTTTTAGATGTTATTTTCAGTTTGATAGTTTTGTTTAAGAACAACGTTATTCAGTTGGTGGTTTGGAGATTGTACTTTGTACTGAACAAGTTTTTATTTATCGAATATTAAAGATTGTGGCAAATTAGATTGAGTTGTTGATTACCTGCATATGAAGATACAGCTTACTGCCGCCGCCTCAACAGTAGTGCAGGCTGGGCATGATCCGATTCGACCCAAGTAATTGGGACCGGGTCGTGACATGTTTTTAGTGGTGGCCCATGCAAGTCAAATCAACAACTTAGGAAAACCTATCTAGAGACATTTAGAACACTAGAACATTAATTTGTCATAACATAGGACCGTTATAGATTATAAATATTTTGTTTGATTATAGATTGGTAGGCTACCTTGCTTATGTTTATATCCTAAACCTTCCAGAGAATGGCCACTGACAATACCAATCCTGCTGGCGATGGGGTATCTTCACCCTATTATACCCCACCTCCCCAATCATGTCCGGATCCTACACCTCGACAGCTGGCCGACCGTCCCCATAATACAACGGCGGACCCATCATCCTCCCAGACGAAGATGCAACCCCCTGTGGTTTTGCCCACTCCAGCTGCCCCACCGGTGCCTGTGGACCCCACCGACCTCATAAGTCTGCTAAGAGGAGTGCTAGAAGCCCAGAGAACTCAACCTGAAGCTCATCGCGAGCAGACGGCGATTATGAGAGAAGGCATGGAGAAGGCCCATAGTGTGGCAATGGCTGCACTGGAGAGAGGAGAAGCAGCTCGACAGAAACCAAGGCCTGCCAAGGTAAACATAAATCTAAGGATTAATTTATGTAATATTAAGGCCATTTAAATTAATGGGAATCATATTGCCAAGGTGGGCGATATTGAGAGTTTCAAGAAGCAGAACCCTCGACCCTTCAAGGGAACCAAGGGAATCGTCTATGCTGATGAATGGCTCGATAGCATGGAGCGTCTTCTAAGCGTCGCTCGACTTCCAGAAGACCTTAAGGCTGAAGCGGTGGGACTCCAACTGCAAAATATAGCAAGCACCTGGTATCGGAATAAACCCCGACTCCAGGACAGGCAGATTGACTGGGACACTTTCAAGAGGTTTTCAAGAGGAAGTTTTTCCCAACATCAGAGTTGCGGGAGATGGAGAGGCAATTTTAGAACCTGAAGCAAGAAAATATGACTGTTGGAGAGTATGCGGCAGAATTCGGCCAACTCAGCCGTTTTGCCAAGAACCTGGTGGCTGACCCTGAAGATCGTGCTGAAAGGTTTAGACATGGGCTGAGAGAGGAGATCCGCACCCATGTGATCTCAGGTGGTGCTAAGACCTATGAAAAGATCCTGGAGCGAGCTCAAGATATAGAGAAGAGCCAACCCGCTCGCTCAAAGAGGGATTATCCTGGAACTAACAACTTCCAGGGTAATCAGAAGAGGCCCAACAACAACAACAATAACCGGCCTTTCCACCACCACCAGCAGAACCAGCAGGCAATAAACAATGATAGGGCACCTCAGAGGCAGATCCCTGTCTGCGACTATTACAAAAGGACGGGGCATCAAGCAAATATCTGCAGAAAGAGACTAGGACATTGCCTGGTCTGTGGGTCTTCCACCCACCAAGTAAAGAACTGCCCCTCGGTGGCCCACCGGACTGGAGCTACTCAGCAGAAAGGTCCTCTGTCCACTCAGCAACAACAATTTGGGCAGCATCAACAGAAGACTGTACGAGCTTTTGCCCTAGCAGCAGAGGAACAAGAGACAGAGCAGAAACCTACAGCTGATGTCATCGCAGGTTTCATTTATGTGTATTCCTATCCTGCCTTAGCTTTATTTGATTCAGGTGCATCACATAGTTTCATATCCACAAAATTCATCTCTGCACACCACATAAATACGGGCTTTAGCAAGAAGATTTATAGAGTCATGACCGGTGGAGGACCCCTACCCATCACTGAGACCTGTAATTGCCCTATCACCATATCAGGCCACCAATTCGTAGCATCTTTGCTTGTGATGCCCTTACCCAACTATGATATAGTCCTAGGGATGGATTGGTTGAGTAAGCAGCATGCGCTGATGGACTGTCACAGAGGATGTGTAGTCTTCAGCCCACCTGGAGAGCCGGAGTTTAAAATCTCTCGAACTCCGGAGGATATGGAGTGTGTTACCTACACCTATATCACAGAAGAATTCGGACCTCCCCATCCTATCATAGCAGAATTTATGGATGTCTTCCCTGATAGTCTTTCCGGGTTACCCCCAGACCGAGACATAGAGTTCACCATTGATCTAGTCCTCGGTTCTTTTTCTATTTCTAAGGGATGCTACAGAGTCAACCCGAAGGAGGCCAAGGAGATGAAGGATCAGATCAATGAACTGAAGGATTTAGGATTTATCTGAGATGGAGCTTCACCCTGGGGAGCACCTGTCTTGTTTGTTCCCAAGAAGGACGGAACTGTGAGGATGTGCATCGACTACCGGGCGCTGAACAATATCACAATCAAGAATAAGTACCCTTTGCCCCGGATTGATGATCTGTTTGACCAACTCAGTGGAGCCAAGGTGTTCTCGAAGATTGACCTCAGATCCGGCTACCATCAGATCAAGGTCAGGAAAGAGAACATTCCCAAGACGGCGTTCAACACCAAGTATGGGCAGTTTAAATTCTTGGTCATGTCGTTTGGACTGACAAATGCTCCTGCTGTGTTCATGAACCTTATGAATAAGGTTTTCCATGAATACCTAGATCAGTTTTTCGTTGTCTTCATCGATGACATTCTGATCTATTCGAAGACTGAAGAGGAGCATGAGGAGCACCTCAGAAAAGTTCTAGAAACTTTGAGGAATGAGAAGTTATATGGTAAGCTATCAAAATGTGAATTCTTTCTAGACAAGGTGGATTTTCTTGGCCATGTTGTCACAGGAGAAGGAATTTCGGTGGATCCTACGAAGATAGCTGCTGTTGAGAAGTGGTCTACCCCAAGCTCGGTTGCTGAAATCAGAAGTTTTTGGGCTTGGCTGGCTATTACCGGAAGTTTGTGAAGGATTTTGCCAGAATTGCTGAACCGATGACGAAGCTTACTCGGAAGAATGAAGAGTTCATCTGGACGAAAGATTGCCAGGCTGCATTCGAGGAGCTGAAGAAGAGGCTTACCACTGCACCAATTCTTGCGCTATCCGTAGGAACCGGTGGTTTTTCAATCTACAGTGATGCCTGTGGAAAAGGACTGGATTGCGTTCTTCAACAAAATGGGAAAGTGATTGCTTATGTATCTAGGCAATTACAGAACCATGAGAAGAACTATCCCACACATGACCTGGAGCTTGCTGCAGTCATCTTTGCATTAATGTTATGAAAGCATTATCTCTATGGAGAGAGAGTGGAAATATATACAGACCACAAAAGTCTGAAATATGTTTTCACTCAGAAGGAGCTGAACATGAGACAAAGAAGGTGGCTGGAACTGATGAAGGATTTTGACATCGACCTGCAGTACCATCCGGGTAAGGCTAATGTGGTTGCTGATGTACTTAGTCGATACCCAGTGGCGATGTTTTTGACCAAGGAGCGGCATTTGTTGGAGGACATAGAGAAGCTTGGTCTGGAGATTGTACTGCCTGAGGAGAAGATGAAGGAACTGGGGCGAGAAGTTACTGTACCTGGAGCTGACTCAACCATGATGCAGTTACAATTGCCTTCAAGTCTGATAGACAAAGTCAAGGAGACACAATTTCAAGACGAGACGCTTTGCAAACTCGGAGATAAAGTGCTGACAGGAACACATGAAGGTTTCTCTATCGCCAGTGACAGAGCATTGAAGAATGGTACAAGGCTGTATGTACCATCTGGAGAATTGAGGAAGGAACTGATGCAAGAAGCGCACCAGTCGCAGTATTCCATACATCCTGGAGCTAATAAGATGTATCGGGATATACGTACCATCATTTGGTGGTATGGAATGAAGAAGGATGTATCCAGATTTATGGCTAGATGCTTAATTTGCCAACAAGTGAAGACTAGCAGACAGAGACCCGTAGGACTTCTACAGCCGCTGGACATTCCGGAGTGGAAGTGGGAGCATATAATAATAGACTTTGTGTCAGGACTGCCTCGATCCTAAGGAGGGAAGGATGCTATTTGGGTTATTGTGGATCGACTGACTAAGTCGACACACTTTATTCCCTTCAAGATTGGTTTATCCACCGAAAAGTTGGCGGTACTGTACATGCGGCACATCTACCGGATTCATGGAGTACCAGTAAGTATTGTATCTGACCGAGATACTAGATTTACCTCATATTTTTGGAAGAGTTTGTATGACAGCTTGGGAACAAAACTGAAGTTCAGCACAGCCTATCATCCACAAACTGATGGACAATCTGAGAGGACCATCCAGACGCTAGAAGATATGCTGAGATCTTGCGTCTTGGAATTTGGAGGGTCTTGGGAGGATCACTTGCATTTAGTGGAATTCTCCTACAACAACAGTTACCAAGCTGGCATTGGTATGACCCCATTTGAAGCACTCTATGGACGTCGTTGCCGCACTCCACTTGCATGGGACGACGTAGGAGAAAGATTACCACTGGGGCCAGAGATGGTGACTGACGCAGCAGAGAAAGTGAAAGTGATTAGAGACAAGCTAAGGATCGCCCAAGACAGGCAGAAGCATTGGGCAGATAGCAGTCGTCGACCACTGGAATTTGAATAAGGAGATAGTGTCTTTGTGAAGATTTCTCCTACCAGAGGAACTATCCGATTTGGCAGAGCTGGGAAGCTGAGTCCCAGATATATCGGACCATTTCAAGTTTTGAGCCGAATTGGTGAAGTGGCGTATCGGTTAGCTCTACCAGCTAATCTTGAGGGCGTGTACAACGTCTTCCACGTTTCGCAGCTCAGATGCTACATCCCGGATCCGAGTCACATCTTGGACCACTCGGAGCTGGAGATTGGACCGAGTCTTACAGTACCAGAGAAGCCAGTGGCGATTTTGGACAGAGGCGAGAAGAGGACCAGGACTTCAGTGACTCCCATAGTCAGAGTTATGTGGAGGCATGATTCCCCAGGCGAGTCTACCTGGGAGCGAGAAGATGAGATGCGGGAATAATATCCGTATTTGTTTGAGACCTGAGGTAATTTCTAAACCATATCCTTTAAATTTCGAGGACAATTTCTTAAGGAGGGAAGGTTGTGAAACCCGTAATTTCAGAAAATTATTTTTATAATTAGCTAAAATAATTAATTCTTAATTGTTAATTTAGGAAATTGCATTTTTAGAAAATTATTAAAACTGGAAATTTTATCGAAACATGTAATTTTCTAAATAATTATTATTATGTTATTTAGATTAAAATTATTATTTTCAAAAATATAAATTTTTGGATTTTTGTTTGTCAGCCAGACCCGAACCCAATTGGAACCATAAAATATTTTCTAAAGTTGTAAAATTTTAAATTATGATAATTATATTTAGTTGTCATTTTTTAGAAGCCCAAATTGTTGGCCCAAAACCCAAGCCCATGGATAATTGGTTCATTGGGCTTACACTCATTATAAATGAGTTATGATTTTCTTAAAACTTTGTTTTTAGGCCACATCCTTTTATAACCCAACAAAACATCAGCTTATTTACTATTAGGGTTGATGAACAATTTTTTCTTCAAGGGAGCAGACTTACCCTTCCTATTCCGTAACCGACCATGGCCTTCCCTTTCCTTCCCTAACACCCCGAGCCTCCTTCGTTCCTCCTCCGAACGGCCATGGCCATTGGCCTTTCCTATGGTAACTTCTCTACTTCTATTTAAACCCTTCCCCACCCTTCTCCATCTTCCCATCACCATTTTTTCCCTTTTCCAAAGGCTTAACCCAAACCCTAGCCGAGTTTTGGAGCCATCCCGACCGTCGGCCCTCCCCGAGCGGCGATCACAGGCGCCGAACCACCCCGAGGCCGCTCGCCCTCAGTCGATCCGTGCGGCTATCCCGCGCAACCCTCCAGCCCGCGCCCTCCAGGCCGCCCCGTGCCCTAAGTCGCTGGCGGCTAAACCCCGCAGCCCCGACCAGGTTTTTCCCCGACCTCCCGCGTTCCCAGCGCGGCTCCATCCGCGATTTCCTGGCCGACCGTTCGCTGCTGTTCCCAGCGTTCCTTTCGGCTCGCTCCCCGGTGTCGATCCCAACCTGTGTGTTGTCCGCCGCAGCAACCCGAGTCCAATTTGAACGTTGTCCAGCGTTTCCCGTGCTCGACTTGCTGTTTTGAGTCCGAGGCAACCCTTCGGATTCCGTCAAATTGGGTAATCTCTGATAATCACAGTAGTTCGTCCCCTGTCTTGGTCGATGATGAGATTTGGTCCACGAATTTTCTTCGAAAAATTTGGTTTTCTGCTACGTTTGTGGTTTCGGAAATTTTTGGATCAAGTGTTCTGTGATAATTGGTTCTGTGGATGGTTTCGGGTTTTCCGAGAACTCTTTGAAAAGAGTTCTGATGTTATATCGGAATTTTCGAGTTTATTTGGGTTTCCGAAATTTTCGGAAACGTATTGCTGATTCAGGTTTAATATTATTTTGGCTGGAAAATATGGATTTTCCCTGGTTTGGGATATGGTTGGCGCATTTTCCCAGTTTTGGGTTATCCCGAAAATAGAGGGAATGCTGCCGAAATTTCTATAAAATTTAATTATATAGTTTTAAAATGATTTTTGGAAAATATAAAATATTTGGATTTATTGGGCGACGACCGTATTGGTCAATGGGCCCTGGCTAAGTGCAAACGAAACCGGTTTCGTCCGGACGTTGAGGCATTAGCTATTTTGAAGAATGGACCAATATTCTGAGACTCATAAAATAAATTCAATTTAGTTTAAAATTATTATTTTATTTTGTAAATTTAATTGTAGGATAATTTTCAGGACTAACTAAACTTTTATTCTTATTTAAATTCATGTAATTGGTCTGTAAGGGCATAAGCCTATTTATTTATTCTGGTTGTGGGATTGTAATAGCTTAGGTTTATTTTATTTTTCTGGATGATTTTGGTCGTGGAAACGTAGAAATAAAATGATAATTATTTATTGTATTTTAAAAATAATATATTAATAAATGTTTTGTCACTTAGCAATTAAGTTGTAAATTTTAAAATAGAAATTCATGTATTTCTCATTAAAAAGGAAAATCTTAGTTTTATAGTTATATAATTATAAAATACCAAGTTTTTCCAAATAAATGGATAAATACAATTTTTCTCTAAATTAAATGTAAATTGATGTTTCTTAATTGCAACGCATTAATAAATAGCGTTTTGGTTGTGTTAGCTAAATAAAGACTAAAAATTGACTAGGACACAACTAGAGATTGCAACTAGTATAGCATCATTGGCAACTTTGGTTTTCTGAGACAAGTTTCCGAATGTAGGATTTCAAGGAAGAACCAGAATTTCCATCCCGACGTATTGACCCGTTCAGTCAAATCATTTGAGGCAAGTACATTTTTGTGGTAGATTATAATTAGTTAATAATTGTTTTAATGCAAGTTTAAACCACGATACAACACGAAACTCTCTTTGAGAGCATTGACTGTAACTACTGAAACTATTGGGGATTGGGGGAGTAGTGTAGTGGATATGACCAAATCCAATAGTATAACTGATTGTATTAGCTTACCCCTCAAACACACGGGGATAAGCCATACCATATCACTAGGATATTACTGTAACAAACCCAATCCGGTCATATTCATTACCTATTCATATCTCACTATTTTAACTGTTAAAAAATCATTTATTTCAAATTGTTTAAAAGTGCATAATTCTATTATTAATTTCAATTGTTAAAATATCATGAATTTGTAGTTTGCTCCCTCCTGACTGGAGACTATATTTTTAGGTCCTTATGAGGATGCAGAGCTACTGATTAGTAGCTACTATGACCCTGAGCTACACCCTGCTGTGCTTCCTGAGGATGGCGTACCTGATGATGATGTTGCTTTTTTTTAGATGTTATTTTCAGTTTGATAGTTTTGTTTAAGAACAATGTTATTCAGTTAGTGGTTTGGAGATTGTACTTTGTACTGAACAAGTTTTTATTTATCGAATATTAAAGATTGTGGCAAATTAGATTGAGTTGTTGATTACCTGCATATGGAGATACAGCTTATTGTCGCCGCCTCAACAGCGGTGCAGGCTGGGCATGATCCGATTCGACCCAAGTAATTGGGACCGGGTCGTGACAGGACTGGTGGCTCTCCGTCAGAAGGCACGACTCTGGAGGCTACTCCAAAATGCTGGGCTTGATCTTCTGGTTGCAGCTGGTCCACGGGAAGTGCTCTGCCTTGCTGACCGGCAGGTCCAGGAACGATGCCGCTGAAGAAGACGACATAGGGAACAATAAGGAAGGACCAAGACAGATCAATGATACAAGCATATGATCAGGACAAGAATCCAGGGATTCAGAAGATACGAGCAGAGATCAAGGGCGAATACTGATTGAGACATCTATTCGGTAAACCCTCACATATCTTGATTTATAAGACCTGTATGGGCCACCACTTAAACCATGTCACGCCCCAGAACCAGAATACTGGAGAGCGGAGGCAGACATAGCCAGCTACGTATATTGAAGTATAACCCATCTCGCTATACGGTCATGGCTGTCTAGATACATGAGGGTTTACTACAAGCCAGCAGTCTCCTATGGTCATGAACAAGCCTAGTGTCTCAATCACAAGCAAGTAAGTAAGTCACAAGATGTATGATAGTTAAATATACAATAATAAGGCGTCCCAAATATTACATATTCAGCTGATCATGAAGCTAGTCGTTACAAAATGTTAGGACTAGCAAGAGTTTAGTCATACATGATCAACCCTAGGATCTGTCAATCATGTTACAGCCCGTAGGCAGGCAGTAAGTAAAGACAGTCGAGCTAAACATGTGCTCATCGGCTAAACGCCTCAAAAGAATATTTTTACAATAAAGTGGGAGATCAAAAATAAACCCACTCGTTTCCCTGGTTACGTCTAGTCGCCACCATCGGGCTGGAAAGTCGGTAGATCCTCTGGAGCTGCTCTGAAATCTGGCCATACAAAACCAGCTGGGTCAGATCCCAGAAAGAGCAAGTGCCACAAAAGAAGCTTCACTTTGAAACTAAAACCAGCAATTAGCACAGAAGATAATAATAATAGTAAAACTGGAGAAAATATAACACCACGAGGATATACGATAAGATAACCATGGGACCATTCAGATAACCAGGTTACAATCCTTAAACCAAACAAGGACCGGGATTGTAACCCTTCGTCTGAACCGAACTTGGTTCCTCCCATATATCAGCAAGATAATATAAGAAAATCAGGACATGTAATAATCTATACAGGATCAAGGCAAGACTAGACTGATAATTACTCATTCAACAATCACGGCCAAGCAATAAGTACGGTTTGATACTTTAACTAACTAGGGTTATCACAGACCTAATTACTAACAAGATGCAATGAGATTATTCCACAGCCACAAGCCCTGCAGACCATCCAGGTTACCTAGGTCAAAAATTAGGGGTTGAATTCAGGTGGATACATCGTCCAGGAAACGTATGTACCCTTAGGTAGCTTGAAGGGTGCAACACATGACAGTGTGCTGAAAATGTGTCCTACTCTACGGCAGGCTACAGATCCCAGGCGGGCCCAGGTAACGGGATTGCCTGTAGCTGGGAGATCTCTTTATGACTATTGTATTAATCTAGTTATTAGCCTTTGTCTATTTCAGTAGGTACTTCTGACCGTGGTACTCAGGAGTCCCCTCCTAGACATGATGCAAGACAGGACTGGATTATTTGTACAAGCACAATCGCCCACGGTGTCCAGGTTACTTATACAGGTTATGTCATGTCAGGTAGCCGTTGCAACAGCTTATCAAGATATATCATGTCAGGTTATCATGTCAAGAGTACTGGTCAAGAGTGTGCCACGACGGGCCACTATCAGGTCATGCTAGTTCCTTGTCACACCATGTCATGTACAATTGTCATTTCAATCATGTTAATCAAATCATAATTTATCAAGTTCAGGACAAAAGGCGTAAGGATATAAAATGGGCGTAAAATATACAATAAAGGTAAAGGTGTACGCCATAGAAACTCAAGTTACACAGGGGGGGTTACAAGACATGGGCAAATAATAGTAAAATAACAGTACCCAGGGCTATAGGAGAACCATACGGCTCAGGCCTAGGCGGTCAGGAATGATCTCATACGGCTGGGAGGAGAACAGCCCATGCGGCTGAATAGGGTCAGGCGCATGCGGCTGATAAAGGAAAAGGTGTATGCGGTTGAAGGGTATCAGTCATATACGGCCAGCGGTAAGGGAGGGGTGTATACGGCCCAGCCAGAACATTCGGCACTATATGGTTACAAGGGGAACAACGCCATGCGGCTCACGGAAGAAGAGCTCTCATGCGGCTGGAACGGACTCGGGTTCATGCGGTCCGCCGAGCAAAGGGCTATGCGCTGAACCGAGTCGAGTCCCATGCGGCCAGGGGATAAAGGAATTTTATGCGGCTGGGAATGAACTTCTCATACGGCTGGACTGGGAAGCTCAGTCATGCGGTTTAAGTAAGAAGGACTACATGCAGTTGGAAGGAATACTTGCCGCATGAACTTGTCATGCGGTCAAGTGCTACCATGCGGCTCGGGACTGTGCTTCTTCTCCAAATTTTCGAGAAGAAGAACTAAGGAGTTCAGGGTTCCGAGGCTCATAATTTCTTCATCCCAAGTCTAAATCCAGACTTCCTTAGGTCAAAACGGGGCAGAATGAAATGTTCTACAACATAGAACCATCAAAACTCGGAAATAACAAGATAAAATAGATCAAAACCCAAGAAATCCAAAAATAAAATAAACTTGGATCTACAAGAATCTAGCCATGGAAAGTGGAAATGCCAAGTATTAAAGTACGTTAAAATGCTGTGAGGAAGAAAATAAAGCAATAAAATTGGAGTTCCTCCATGAAGCAAGTTGCACTTGCCTAGACCTCTCTCTCTCTGGTAGGTGAAGAAGTTATGGTGGAGATGAAGAAGAATAATAAAGAGAGAGAAAGGAGAAGGGGTTAATAAATGGTAGTGGTGGTGGTAGGTAGGTGGTTCTCTCCTTGGTTCATAATAAACCAAAGAAAACGAGCCAAGCCAAACCAACCCAAGGAATAACCAAGCCAAGAAGGAAGCTAAGCAAGGAATCATGCAAAACAAGATAAAATACGTACACGTATTCCAAAAATACGTAATACGAATCATAGGCATTACATCCAGAGTATGCTACGACCCTTGAGGATCCCTACTAGTGATTTGACTTACACTAGTACCACAATAGTTGGTTTCAACTCTGGAAAGAGTAAACTACTGGAAAAGATTCGTCTGAAGATTCAACTTGGTGATCTTCGAACTATGGCAACCTTTTATGTTATTAACTCAGATATATCTTACAACATCCTCCTTAGAAGACCGTGGATACATGAGCATAACATTATGCCTTCAACTCTCCACCAATACTTCAAGTATGTGGATTCTCAAGGGATTGTGAAGACCGAATTTGCAGATATCAATCCTTTTAAAGGTGTTGAAGCATATTTCTCTGACTCAATACTCTACAAACAGGAGCAGGTGAAAGAAATATCTGATATGGC
This sequence comes from Iris pallida, assembly GCA_029216955.1. Taxonomy (NCBI): domain Eukaryota; kingdom Viridiplantae; phylum Streptophyta; class Magnoliopsida; order Asparagales; family Iridaceae; genus Iris; species Iris pallida. The sequence goes on along the minus strand of JANAVB010031019.1, from coordinate 3,645,714 downwards.
TGAAGACCGGTCGCCTGCAGAGGATCAATCTGTCAATAAAGATCCTCCAGAAGATCAACCTTTGAAGATTAAAGTCAAAGGACGAATTCAACCCCAACCTATTAATGATCAACCTCTGATGATCAAGGTTAAAGGAAGAACTCGAGCTTCATCTGAGGATTTTGTGAAGATTCCAGTCAAGAGCCAAGTTCAACCCCTTATGATCAAGGTCAAGGGACGTACTTCTCGTACGAATGATCCGGAACCACCATTGATTATCAACCTTGACAAGCCTACGCAGAAGACGGATGATGGTCCGTTAATGATCAATCCAAAGCATAGTCAATTTATAAATGATATAAATATTGATCATTCTGTACTTTTTAATATCAATGAAGATTTCCTTTTGGAGTACATGGCTGTCAAATTTATTGAAAGAATGACTTTATCTTCTGATGATCAAAGTCATCAACATGAAAATGACATGAATACAGAGGAAACCTTATACATTGCCCATAAGGAAAATTCCTTTCCTCCTTATGTCAATGTTGGACCTTATGCTCAAAGGTTTCTAACATATGCTCCCTATCTTCTTCCTGTAGCCGCTTCATCACAAGCTTGTGTGACTTATAGACGTCACGAAGAATCTTATTTTGTGATTCTGTCTGATCAGAAAAATAAGTGCCAAATTGTGTTTGGTATGGCTAGAAATATCCCTGTTATTCAGACAGATGATCTTAGAGATAAAGATAAAAAAAGAATCCGAATTGACAAATATAGTCAACAATCTCTTAAGATTATCCAGAATATGGGATATGATTTGAAGACTATGCAAGGTCTCAATCAAGGCAAAGGTAGACGGTTATCGTTATGTGGTGATCCGTTTTACCAGAAAACTCGTCATGGGTTGGGATATGATCCTTCCCACATGTTTAACGAGGATATACAAGAAGAATTTTCTTCCAGTTCTTTACAATCTTCAAATTCGGAAGAAATCCAATTCATCGAATCGGATACACCCCACATGTGCAAGAAAGATATGGAAGAAGAATGTTTTTCCAGTTTTTTACAATCCTTATATTCTGAGAGAGACTATTATGATGAATCTGAGTGTATGTTCTCAGTTAACATGGTTCAAACCGATGGTGAATCAGAACCATTTGAGAATGACCCTTGGGCACAACAAATAGACACTCAGTGGGAGCTTCGTTTTGAACAGCGATAGCCACCTACAGAAGATGAAATCGTCCAGATTGATGTCGGGGACGGAACTATGTCTAAGCCGATATTCATCAGTAAAAATCTTTCTAAAGATGAAAAGGAAGATTTGATACAGTTGATTAAAGAATATATCGATATCTTTGCATAGAGTTATGAGGATATGCCGGGTCTAGAGCCTAAAGTAGCTACTCATAAACTCAATATTCTTCCTAATGCCAAGCCTGTGAAACAACAGCAGCGGCATTTTTGACCAGATATGATGGACGTAATTGAAGCAGAAGTCAAAAAGCTGATCACATGTGGTTTTGTTCATGAAGAACAACACCCAGATTGGGTGGCCAACATTGTTCCTGTTATGAAGAAGAATAAAATAGTCAGAGTTTGGATAGATTTTTGGGATCTTAATACAGCTTGTCCAAAGGACGAATTTCCACTTCCGATTACCGATGTTATGATAGACAATACATGTGATTTTGAACGCATGTCTTTCATGGATGGATTTTCAAGATACAATCAAATTAAGATGCATCCAGGAGATAAAAAAGCATACTGCTTTTCATACTCTCCTTGGAGTCTACTGCTATACGGTTATGCCGTTTGGACTGAAAAATGCTGGTGCTACGTATCAACGGGCCATGAGCAGCATTTTTTAAGAACATCTATGGAAAACAGTTGAATGTTATGTAGATGATATTGCTGTCAAAAGTCGATCAAAAGATGATCATATTCAAGACTTAAAGACGGTATTTGAGTTGATGCGCCAACATCAACTGAAGATGAATCCTACTAAGTCTTTCTTAGGGGTGTCCAGTGGTAAATTTTTGGGATTTGTCATTACTTCTCAGGGTATCCATATTGATCCTAACAAAATTAAAGCAATTCTTGAAATACGTCCTCCACGTAATTTAAAAGAACTACGTGGCTTCCAAGATCGCATTGCTTATATCAGGAGATTTATATCCAATCTTTCTGGGAGATGTCAACCTTTCTCCCGTCTATTAAAGAAAGGTGTATCATTTGTCTGGGATGAAGCATGTCAGAAAGCCTTCAATGACATCAAGAAATACCTTATAAATCTACCTGTTCTGGTACCTCCAGTGGTGGAAAGACCATTTTTGCTATATGTTCGAGCCTTAGATCATTCATTTGGTGCTCTTCTTGCACAGAAAAGTGACATGGGTCAGGAACAGGCAATTTATTATCTTAGCCGAATGATGGTCGGAGCTGAACACAGGTATACACCTGTGGAGAAAGAATGTCTGGCCTTAGTTTTTGCTATTCAAAAGACACGACATTATGTGTCAGGACAGACTATTCATGTCATCTCCAGAATAAATCCTATTCGGGTGTTGATGAGAAAACCAAGCATCCTCAACTCCAGATTAGCCACCTGGGCGATGTTGCTTACTCCTTATGATATGGTTTATGTACCTCAAAAATCAGTGAAGGGTCAAGCATTAGCTGATTTCTTAGCAGCTCACCCTATACCTGAAACTTCTAAGTTATATGAGGACATTCCAGATGAAGTCGTGGATTGCAACATGGCTTTGAAGGATGATATTTGGCAACTGTATTTTGATGGAGCATCATGGGTTGGACTTAAAGGTAATATTATCTCCGGAGTAGGCATTGTCCTGGTCTCTCCTGATAAAATGGTCATATACCGTGCTTATTCTCTTAATGAGCCATGTTCCAACAATGTGGCAAAATATAATACTCTGCTGATTGGTCTCCAAGTAGCAAAACAATTGGATATTGAATTCCTAGAAGCTTATGGAGACTCTCAACTGATTGTAAATTAGGTCAGAGGGGCATATGAAGTCAGAAATCCTGACCTCATTCCTTATCATCAAGTGGTTATCGAATTGGTCCTTTCATTCAAAGGATTCTTTATCAAATTTGTACCACGTTCTCAAAATTTCGAAGCTGATGCTCTTGCTAGTTTAGCTGCAGACTTAGCTGTTCCAATTAGAAGACAAAATACTATCACTTTGTTGGATCGAGACTTATTCTATGTCAAGAATAATTTGCATACCGAGCAGAGTTATACTACAAATCAAGTTCTCAACAAAGAGATTGGAGAAGTCCATTCATTGATTATGCAGTCCATGGGATTTTATCTGAAGATCCAAAAGAAGCTGCATCAATCAAGAGACGATCATTTCGATTCTACTATGATTCTTCCTTACATATGTTATATCGTCGTTCTTATGACGGACTTTTACTATGTTGTCTCTCTGAAAGTGAAGCTAAGCAAACACTCCGTGAAGCTCATGATGGTGTTTGTGGTGTCCATCAACCGGGTCCAAAATTGCAGGACCGCATTCGAAGAATGGGATATTATTGGCCTTCCATGATAGCAGATGCTGTAGATTATGCCAGACGGTGTAAAGCATGTCAGATTTATGCTGATTTCATTCATCAACCATCTAAATTTTTACATCCTACAGCAGCCTTTTGGCCTTTCGAAGCTTGGGACATGGATATTATTGGTCCGATTAACCCTCCTTCTGTCAAAGGACATCGGTTTATACTAGCCATAACGGATTATTTCTCTAAATGGACGGAAGCGATTCCCCTTGTTGAAGTGAAAATATCCAATGTGGTTAGTTTCATTAAACACCATGTCATTTATCGTTTTGGGATTCCCCGACGGATAATTCATGACAATGGACCACAATTTGCCAGTCAGGCATTTTATCGATTCTGTGATAAGAATCGGATCCAAAATCTGGCGTCGACGGCCTATAATCCAGCTGCTAATGGTTTGGCCGAAGCTTTCAACAAGACAATCATTAACCTTCTCAAAAAGTTTGTCTCTTCTAATAAACATGATTGGAATAAAAAACTTAGAGAATGTTTATGGGCTTACCGAACAACAGTCCGAACTCCTACTGGTTTTATACCATTTTTACTGGTTTATGGATGTGAGGCTGTACTTCCGCTGGAAATCTAAATTCTATCTCTCAGAATAGCCATTGCTAATGAGCTAACTACAGAGAATAATGATTGGTTGAGACTTCAAGAACTTGAAGGATTGGACGAAAAGCGTCTTCAAGCGCAGCAGCATATTGAGCTTTATCAAGCCCGTATATCTCGAACTTTCAATCATAAAGTTAAAGAGAGGGTATTCAAAGTCGGTGAGCTAGTTCTTGCTGTTCGAAGACCGATGGTGATGACTCATAAAAGCAAAGGGAACTTCTAAGCGAAATGGGAAGGTCCTTATGTCATTGAGTCGGTATTCTCCAATGGTGCCTATAGGTTGTCTAAACCTAATGGAGATTTGCTCATGATGCCAATTAATGGCAAATTCTTAAAGAAATATTATGTCTGAATTTCTTCTTTACTCTCCAGCTACCAATGTTTGGTTAAGCTGATTATTTGTCTTCCTAAAAGAAAATTTTGATCTTCTGTCTTACCAGCTGATTAAAAAAAGAGAGAGAGAGAGAGAGAGTTGTTATTTATCATATTCTCGTGACCTCTGAATAAATATTAAGTCTACTTCTTCTCTTATCTATCATGTCCATATGGCCTCTGAATAGATATTAAACTATTTTTTCTTTGAGTTATTACGATCTGTCATGTTCATATCACCTCTGATAGTATCGTATACTCCAAACAGAAAAAAAAGATTCATTATCTATCATGTCCATATTATATTTGGATAGATATAAATTTTTGAGCTTGTCATGTCCATATTACCTCTGATAAGTGTTTCCTATCTCATACCTATTGTTTAATTGCAAAATAAATAATAGAGTCACAAAACAAATATTTTATTCATTTCTTGTAAACATTACAGAATGAAAAAAGATAGAAGATTACAAAAAAAATTATTTGCCTAAGGCGGAGTAGAGACATCCTCAAGTAATTTTTGTAGCTCCGCTAGACGTTTTTCACTAGAGCTCAATACAGTCTTGGTAGCTACGGCGCGTCGAACTTCGAGAGTGCAGATATGAGAAAGTCCAGCAAAAGTGACTATCATATTATCCTTGGCTTCGTCAAGGGTTTTGATGGTAGCCTCAGCTCCGAAGACTTGTTCCTCCAAAATTGAACTCTGAGTTAGCTGCTCGTCCCGAGCTATGATCATCTGCTCCTTCTTCGCCTTCAAGCGAGCCAGCTCAGCCTCGACTTCGTGAATTCTATCATTCTGTTGATGAATTCTTATATTCGAAGTTTCATAGGCTTCTCTCTGAATCTCCAGCTGAGGCTTAGCTTCAGCCAAAAAGGCTTTTTCTTTAGCCACCTTGATGTTGTATTCATGAAGAGCTTCATTAATGGTAGTCTCCCGAGCGAGGTATTCAGCTGATAAAGCGTCATACTCCTCTTAGATGAGACTTTCAGTAGTTTCACTTGACAGCCTAAGATACTTTCTAATGGGCTGTTCAAGTCCCTCTACAGCCTTTTCCAGCGCCGCTGCTCTAGCTGCATCGCTGAACATAGCGACGTTACTGATAGTAAGAGAAATAGCCGCCTTCAAGCTCTCATAATTGAGGCCCTTCTTCAGGACCATTTTGATTAGAGCTGCCAGAGTCTTGTAGAAAGTTTCAGTATGAATCTCAACTAAGAGATTCATTTATGCACTTGAATTCGGCGTTGTGGCGATGTCTACAAGATCTCTTCTATGAAGACTAGGAGCAGATATTGTTGTCTTGGTAGCAGACTGAGATGAAGCCATTGTTGTTGCTGCTACTATGGCCAATTGATTCCCAGGAGCTTCAGGAATAATATCTTCAGCACTTGTTATTCCAGCCGTTTCTGCAGTCGAAACTACTTGAGTTTCGGTGGCGGTGATTGGTGCGGGTGGAATGGTAGTTAGGGCAGCTGACTCCGGTTCGGGCATTGTCTCTACAGCAACTTGTGCTGGATCAGTAGCAATAGCAGAGGATGCTATTTCAACGTCCACAGCTTCAGTTGATGATTCGACTATGTCTTCATCACCTTCTTCAACTACCGGCTCTGCAGGCTCTTCAAGTATTTCAATTGTAATGGATTTTTCTACAACTGATTCTTTGTTGAAGTCTACTTCTTCCTCAGCAGCCTCTTCATCATCTATAGCAGATTATACTGCAGTTTGTTCTTTATCCTTGCCCTCAGCAGGAAGAGACAATTCTGGCTGAGCCTGCACTTCGGGCTCTTGTTGTACCTCCATAAATGGAGGACATTCTTCTTCTGAAGAAGAATCCTCTTCCTCAGACTCCGCATTTTCCTCATAAATATCTTCTTGAGGAGGAGGAGGAGCCACGAGCTTTGATGTAATGATGACACCTACAAATTAAACAAAATAAATTAATATACAAAATCATAATACATAATCTTGTATAGATTTTGTGTGATATATATTTACCTGGAGTAGGTACAGAACGTGCCAGGTATGAGTCATAGTCTCCATCCCAGTCATCATCATCGAAAGCCAGAGCTGGTTCATCAGATGGGATGAGCTCTCGATCAACAGTATATGTAGGGGCAGCCTCCTCAGTAACTTGTGTCTTTGGTGGCAAAGACAGGTGAAGCGACGAGCTGAGGCGGCCTGGAGATAGAATCCCCACACCTTCTGTGGATATTGTCGGTTGAAATGCAGAGGATCCTTCTTCAGGATGAGCTGAAGAAGATGCCAGATGTTGCAGCTCATCAACCGGAGTGTCACTATCTGGGGTAGCAGCTCTTGGTCTAGAAGGCCCTTTGACGGTAACCTTCTTCTTCTTTTCAGGGAGGGTCTTCTCTGGAAGAGTAGTAGTTGCACCTTGTTTCCATTTTTGGGACTTGCCAATAATGATTGGTCCCGCAGCTGCTTCCCTAGCTCCCATAGGGATGACTTCCAGATACTGGTCTGGAACAGCAGCCTCATCGGGTATATCTAGAAATATCCTGACCGGCTCTTCTACATTCCCTTTCTTAGGCCATCTTAGACTACCTTTCAAGTTGTAGCCATGGGCGAAGGAGCGGATCGATGCATAAAAGCGAGCATATGTATGAAGTATACGTAGCTCAGTCGTGCTTGTAGCAGTCGATACTTTGAACTTAGCGTCGGTACAAGCGGTGCTAAAATACCTCTAGGCCCTTGCACCGTCGATTAGCTTCCCATAATGGCGGAAGCTGGTAGAAGGATTACCAACATAAAGTTGGTCATATCCAAATTGGCGAGCGAACCGACTTGGAAGATATGGTTCGAACGTGCAGTCGTCTTCATGCCTGTATATCAGATAGGAGGGTCTGATGTACACTAGCCATCTAAAAACTAGCATAGGCAATGAAGTTGTTCCTTTCCCTCTATCTTCAAACTATACGCCGTGGCAGTCGGCTGGAACTTGTGGCCGGGTACAGAAGAAGTTCCAACCGTGAGAATAATTCAACACTTCTCGGGTATCTGCCACTGAAGTAGCAGTCCATGTAGCCTTACTGAATTTTTGGAGGAAGACCTTCGCATTATCTCCAGGGCCTGGCGGTAGCAAATTGCAGTTATGATGTAGCAGCCAGCCCATTAAATAAGTGTAGGGCATCTCCACCCTCGGAAAATCTTTTTGGTGAGGAGCATTATTGATTAGTTCCTCACCGAAAGTCCTCAAACCTGCGTTTATTCGGCACACCATTGCCGATAGCAAGTTAATTCTGGCTTTGAATACCAAACGTACTGCCGGCCATAGTACGTTTCGGTGAATTCGGTCTATTGTGCTGATCCCGGGCACAATCCATCTCCGCAGCCACAAGGACAGAAAGCCTGCTAGCAAAGCTTCCCTGGAGAGCTTCTGACTATCGTGCCTTAGGTAGTTTAAAGTTTCAGTCCCCGCAGGGAAGTCTCCTGTCTTTTTGGGCAGATACCTGTCTGGAGACTTATGTGAGATCATTAAACTGTTGATCAAATCTGCAGGAATTATTGAACAAGGGTTGATGGTCGGAGCCTTGTTTTTCTGAAATCTCCCCTGCTCATTCTTGGATATTCTATTCTCATGATAGAATAGATAAGCTGTCTATTTATTAGTGTACGCCAGGTGTGATCCACTGTCATACATAGATGTACAAATTAAGTAATAGCACATCAATTCTTGTTAAACCTCAACTAATCGAAGATTCTTCTCTCTTATTTCTGCTAGTTCCCTGTTGGAGGGAACATATTCTTCGTAAGGCGCTTCACCCATTGGCAGCTTCGAGATGAATTGCATCTCGTACAGGGCAAGTCCCATCTCACCGAGTGGGGTCGCAAAAGTTCCTGTCGAACTCATGTACAGCTCCATCAAAGCCAGGAACAAATTACTGTTCGGTGGTATACCTTGGCTTGTGGAGGCTACCGCTTCATAGAGGCTGATGGCTTCTAAGTCTGTCTTGAAGTGCTTCAGGATCCAAGCACTAAGCTGAATCCAATTCTGGTTATATGGGGTCAACCACCCTGGTAGCCTAGGGTTGGCTTGGGGATATAATACTGCAGCCCCTATGAACTTGTTGATGAACATTGGAGTCTGCACTGGCTGGATCAGAGCCGAATCTTCACTCGGAGTAAATCCAGGCAAGAGACCGGAGAAGGGAACAACTCCACCACTGGGTGTGCTGGTGTGGTAGCCCATGTCATTTGCTCTCTCCCTCTTGAAGATGATCCTTCCTAGCCTACCATGACTGCTGGGAGTCAAGTTCCATAGCATCTTTCGGAGATGGATGGCATGGACAAATGCAAAAAGGGGATAATCCCTGTCCATGTCGGGAAGATACATCGCCCTTTCTCCAAACTTGAATACCCAAGCCTCTTTCTTAGGGTGTGTTTGCGATTTGAAGTCTATCGAATCTCCAAACAAGAAGGCTGGCTTCAAAAACTGTTGGTCATCTAGCGATACCAACACTTCCCCATCTATCATGGACAGCAGCATTATGTCCCCTTGAGCAGCTATCAGCTGTGCTCTCTCCTCAGGGTATTCTGGATCCGACTGAGGAAATTCCACATGGGACAGGTTCTCCAAATAATTTGAACCCACCATACCAGTTGGTGAGCCAAATATTTCTGTAAGTGGGTGAATTTGCAAGTCCACTGCCAAAAGAAAAAGAAAAATCAAGTTAGTAAAAATTTAATTTAAAAATTTTACGCAGATGACTTAGTCTTAGTTTTTATGCATAAAGATTAAAGACTATTGTCACTACCACTTTTCTAGCTTGAGGGTATTTCGGTCATTTTCAAAATTTTAGAATTTAATTTGAATTATTATTATTATTTATAATTAATGTGATTTTTAAGTGATTTTTAGAATAATTGATTTTGGTGTTTTAGTGACTTTGACTTATGTTGACCTTGGAGACTAATCTGGTGGCTAACCTAGGTCATGACTAAATGATTAGGATATAAAAACCTAGGTTGACTTAAGTTAGTGAGGTTTAGCTCATTGGAATTAATTTGGAGAAATTAAAAGCTAGATTGATTAAGTAATGGCTTGTGAAATCACAAGTCATTTTATGACTAATAGGCTTAATGGCCCATAGGCCCACACTCTTTGAACCAAACCCTAACCCTAAAAATCTAGCCAGCCATAGTGTGTTCCCCCCCTATTTATATCCCCTTGAAATTAGGGTTGCCTCTTTAGGAAACATTGTCATTTGGAAGAGGTGAGTCCCCATCTTTGTAAATTCTTAGAAAATCCATTTTAGTCTCGCTTATGCATTTCTTGGACACTGAGCACGTTTTTGTGTCAGGTTGAGCCAACACGAGCGCGTGGACACGCGGTCGCGCGTGCGTACACGCTGGCAGGTTTTTCCCCTGCTACTCGTGCACGCTTTCTCTGTGCACAGAGGGTTTCAACCCTCAAAATTTGGCATGTGTGTCCTGTCCATGACTGTCACGAGATCCCTAGAGTTTTAGGAGCTTTCGTGTCGTGTCGGACACGTGATGGCCTGTGCAAGTGTGTTACACTGTGCGATCCAGTGTGCTATTTAGTGTTCTTGTGTTTAAATTGTTTTTTAATGCTTTTAATTATGTTTTAATTATTAGTTAAGATCCTAAACTTGTTGATTAAACCTCTGTTACAATTGTTACATGATTAACCTTGGTTTTCAATGAGGTGTATGGTTTCGAGCATGTGTTTTGGGTTTTCACTGATACTGATTTTTCAGTTTTCCCAAAACCAGTTTAATTCCCTTTTGTGTTATGTTTTCAATTGATATTTGATTCCCACATGTTACATTCTTGTTAGCTAAGTTTTACATTTTGATTTTAGGCTTTGGAATGAGGAATTAGGAAATGGTTGATTTCAATGCAACTGTCATGTGTAATATGCTGAACTATAGCTAACAGTTTTGGAAACCTGAAATTGAATGTTCAAACCTGAGTTTTACTTTATAATTGAATTCAATGTTTTTATTCTTATTAACTGATATGGTTTCCCATAGAACATGAGATATATATTTATGAATTGATTTTTGGGGTTTACTTGAACTGGGAATGAGGATAAAACCTGGGTTTACTTTCTTAACTGAATGTACACTATACATTGATTTCCTTCCCTTTTATTTGACAAGAACCTGAGTTTTCCTTGTATTGATTACAATGCTTTCATTCTTAAACCTGATATGGTGTGTTTTTAAACTGAGTTGAGGTTCAATATTAACCTGAGATTTGGTTTGTGTTTTCAGTTCTTTGACAACCTGAGAATAAATTGATTGGACTATTGTTCATGAGTTAGTCCTAAATTTCTAATAACCTGAGTTTAGCTCTTCATTACACTATTAACTGAGAATGGAATTGGAGTATTGTTTTGATTGAAAACTGATCTCATTCCCTTTCTTATAAACTGTCAGATTCTGAGAATTGTATAAACCTGAGAATCAATTTCCAGTTTTCCCTTTTGACTGTGTGATATACTGTAATGCAAAAACCTGAGATAGGATTATGTTCCCAGTTTTCAAAACCTGAGAATGGTTTTAAACCATATTGTTACTTTGTAAACTGATTTCCTTCTTACCCTTTACTGTAACTGAATAGGAATTAATGCCTAAGTTGAGTTCTTCTTAAAACCTGGGTTTAGAAATGATGGTTTTCCTTCACAGTTTTTCCTTTTTTATTCACAAATAAATTCCAGATTTCATGTTGTTATCTTTCACTGTTTAAACTGGAAAGGGATGGGTTTGTGGTTCACCTTAACTGTCCATTACCTGCACACTGTTTTATCCTAATTAGCCACATTGTTTTTCACACTCTGAGCACACACACACACATATACTGGTACACTTGAGTTCCCCTCTCTTATACATATGTATATATGTATCCTATATAATATATCATGTGTGTGCCTATATATATTATTAGATATATATAGGGTATGGGGAATACTATATGTTGATGTATTATGCATATAGGTGGTTGTATGGGTGTAATGTGTAGATAGCCATTATGGGTATATTCTATTTAGATTGTAATTCATATACCAATATGTGTATTGATTAGCTATAGAGGATATCTTAGTAGATGTGTCTAGTAGGCTATAGGCTAGATATATGGCATGTAGAGATGTGTATTGGTAGGCATGACATGGTATTGCCTAGATTAGCCTAGTAAACCTAGAATAGTCTTGTTAGACCTAGGTTAGACTTTTTGACTTAGGTTGACTTTAGGGTTGACCAGAGTTGACCAAGAGTTGACTTTGGTCTAGATTGACCTAGTTTCATGTAGAATGCATTAATTTGCATCGTATTATCATTGTAGACTCATAGTGACTTGTACTGTTCTATAGGAGACAGACACCACTCCTCGGACAGTCTATATTCTCTCAGATTCATCGGTTACAAGCGATTACATTCTCTGATCATTTCATATCCTGCATTAGGAGTATATTTCCTGCTTTAGATTACTTTACATGATGCTGACACGTTGGAAACACGGATTAATACTATATGGATCTTGTTGGGCGATATTATCCCCTTAGCGGATACATCGGGTATTTCGTATTCGTGTACTTTATCGTGAACATCGTATACTCCTTGTATTCGTGACATTCGTGTACAAATCGTGTGAAATCGTGTATATTCATATATTCACATAATCTCGTGTGCGACTATACTTCGTGTGCAATAACATAACTTAGCCAGATCCTTGTGTATTGATTGGGGCGAGGGAGTAGAAGTGGTTATGTATTCAATCTAGTAGATTACTCGTGTACAACCTCTGTAGATTACTCGTGTATAACATCGTACCGTTTACATAACCATCTTGTGCTCTGAATCACTAGACACTATCATTTCTCTATATACTGTAGCTATTTATTTACAGTCTTTCCTGTTTACCATATTATTCTTCAGTTTCTTGTATCTTACTCTCTAGCATGATTATATATCCTGACCTGCTATGATTTGTTGAGATGTACTGTGCTCGCTCCTGTCCTGACTGGACCTGTTGAAAATATTACAGAGGACGAGGCTGAGGCGTTCTGTCCTACCTACTACGGTGCTACACTAGACGAGTGCCTGGACTTGGACCAGCAGCAGGATCCACTAGCAGTAGATGACACTCCCTTAGACTAGGACTGTCTTTACTTTACTTGGATTACTGTATTAGATTTTTAGATATTCTGAGACATGTATTTATTATAGACACTTAGAATTCTGGTTGTATCTCTGTGATGTTTCTTTCCTGGATATTATCATCTTTTATCTTTTATTATCAATCTATCTTACCTGTTCTACCTTAGCGGTGGTTGAGTTATATTCTGTTATGTCACCCCCATTCGGGGAGTATAACTGTTATTACCTTCAATTGTTAGATGTTGTGACCTAGGACAGCGTTCTACCGCCGACACTGCGGCGTAGGCTGGACGTACCCACGTCTCGTGCCCTTAATCTAGGGTGCGGGTCGTGACACGTTTTTAGTGGTGGCCCATGCAGGTCTAGGTTGGAAATGTAGAGGTATTCGAACTAGAATATCGCTGCAGCCTGCAGTAGAAATTAGCATTTTTTTTTCAAAGTACTCAATCACACTAGAAAAATTCTTTATCAGATTCCGTATATCTATTTTGCTGCTTATTGTCTTCCTTATAAATTTAAATTGTCCTCCTTTGATTTTTCGACTCATTCTCAGTAATTGCTTCTTGTTTGATCTGTGTCTCCAGGATGGTTGAGACGTGATCGCATCGCCCCGTAACGGGAGAGGCTGGAGAGGGGTCTGCCACCTCTCGTATCCAGCAGCCAGCTCCCAGTGCCACAGGGCCAGTACAGCCCTCAGGAGTCGGTGTTTTTGCCACTTTTGGAGGAGCAGCTCCAGCAGGAGTCGGTGTTTCTACAACGCGAGTCTAAGGGAGACAATAATATTTTTGGAGGTGCCACTTTTGGAGGAGCACCTCCAGTGCAGCCCTCCGGAGTCGGTGTTTCTACAAGGCGAGCTTTGATACGAAGAACTCGTCCAACTTCAAATGTGAAGAGGTATTCTTCAATCAAGTCTTCTGATTACAATCTCTCAGAAACTTCTAGACCGTACCGCACTGGCAAATCGACTAGAGGATTGTAACTGGCTTGGGATCTGAAATTGAAAGCTCTAGAAAACTCTTTGGAAGGCAGAAAGCTTTAGATAGAGAGAAGATTGAAAGTGAATTGGTGTGTTGAAATAATCGAAATCCTTCTCTATTTATAGGAATTCCAAAGGGAGAACTCTGTCAGAATTCGGACAGAATTCGGGCAGAACTCGATGAGCAAATCTCGGTCAAATCCGCAACTGCAGGAGGACCAAGTTTCAGAGAATTCAAAAATCAAATGGCCACCAACCGAACTCTGGCCGAACTCTGGCCGAACTCTGGCCGAACTCTGGCCGAGTTCTGTCAGGGTTAGGTTAGGATTTTAAAAATAGGTTTTGATGATTTTTGAAAACCTTTTTGAAAATATTTTTGTAAACATTTTGATAGGTCATTTTAAAAACATTTTAAACTATTTGGGGATAGCCTATTTGCCAGTACGACTCGGTGTACAACGTATTCCTAGACTCAAATAAAATGAAAATTACATTGCATAGGAAATACAGACTCAAGTAGGCAAACAGATCTTCAGTCTTGAACGGAGTGAATATCCAATCTTGCTTATGTCCAAGAAGCCGAGATGTCCCAACTAGCTTCGTATATCCAGACAGAGTTTTGATCAATTATTAAAATCAGGTTGACCACATGACCAATGGGCCAACAATCTCCCCCATTTTGATAATTGACAAACTATGAATGATATAACATTAAGCTTGTTCAAAAAGAATCAAAACGTGAAATTGTTCATGTCCTGTATTTAACTCAAAAAAAATATTAGAACTTTAATTTTCTCCCCCTTTGTCACTTAGCAAAATAATTGCACAAGAGAAGGCTCTCCCGCATTTAATGCAGAAGGCTCCCCCGCAATCAATGCATAAGTAACAAATAGCGAAAAAACATAATAAATAAAACATAAAGAGTAGATATATATCATCACAGGCATGTAAAGTTTATACAGATTATCATTACATGCATGCTATTGTCTCTAAAGAATATTATAACAGGCATGCTATTGTTTCAAAAGAATAAAAGAAATCTCAGGCATGTTATTTCACAGGCAGTTTGTAATGAAGAATCAGTATAAAGAGATAGTGCTAAACAAAATGATGAAATAAACTGAGATGTCATAAATGAAACATCATAAGCATGTCCATGAAGATAAAAAATACTGAAAGCATACTTCAAAGTACTGATAAGAACTAAAAAAATGATAAAAACTTGGAATGTCGGAGCATTTCCAAGTGTACAATAAAATATCACTAATAATCAAATCACATCTCATCATCACTATCCTCATCATCAACATCATCAGCAGCTCGGCCAGCATGACCGAAAGTACCAGCACCAGAAGTACCAGCGCCAGAAGGATGAGTAGGGGCGCCAGCATAGAACTCACCGACGTAATCTCGAGGAGCACGATACCAATCATAGGCGTTACCTGACTGGAAGTAGGCATGGACAGCCTCATCCTCACAGCGGTAACCCGAAAAAGCTGGATCACGAGGGATGGAACCGACTGAATAACCAGTCTGAGCGAAACGAAGATCAGCCAAGGAGTTTGCTATCGCCTAATAACGGGTGATATTGCGGAACTCATGCTCGCGAGCCATGTCCGTTATCGAGACGTGCAAAGCTGATAAGTGCTGATGTATGCCCTCAAAAGTCATGGCATACGGCTGATGTGGTGGAGGAGGTGCAGTAGGAGGAGCAGGAGGTGAAGCTGAAGCAGTCCGGCTGCAACAAGATAGCTGGAGAAACTTGGGCTCAGAGTCCTGAGTACAAGTCGATAGATCGATCTCGAATCGCTGAAAGATACGAGGGAGAATCATCGCGTAAGAGAGATTTCAATCTCTAGCACGACAACGTCCCATCATCTGAATGATAGTCTGAGGGGCGGAAAAAGGAATCCCCTTAATAATATGGTACATGGCGGACAGCTCAAACGAAGTCACATCATCCTTGGAAGTGGATTTGGGAAGTAGAGTAGAATAGATGATGCGATGCAATTCGTAGTTAAACAAGTTCAGGTTGTTAGCCTTGAACTTTCCAGAACGTACTCTGTCAGGTGCACAGAGTTCCGCTTTGAAACTAGTGAGTGTTGTGCCTTCGGGAAAATCGAATTCCGTGATGTCAACTAGCGGTTCACCTTCATTGGGAATGCCAAGAATCTCTGCTAGGAGGGCATCATTGAACTCAATATCTATGCCTCCGACACGTGTGCTCACTTCAAAAGTGTTTACTCCGAGATTGCAATAGAATAATCTAATGGCATTAGTAGCTATTGGGAAGCACAGTTTAACAAATAAGTGTAACCCTAATGCCTCAAACAAGTGACGATGATCAGGAAATACCGTCCATTTTACCGGAGCGCCGCCGCATATGGATCGGGTGGAAAAGTCACCGTACCATAATAAGGCTTGATCGAGGGTTTGAAAGAAGAACCCATCGAAAGCACCGTCACTCGTTTGGATCGGCAAAAACAGTGAATCCGTGTGAGGATTCGAAGACGACCCTTCCTCACTAGGAGTGGTCTTTTTCCTCTTAGATGGATTAAATCTAGGTGCCATTGGAATAAAAAGCATTAATTGAAAGGTGGAGAGAGAGGGAGTTATACCTCACGAAATCAAGATATGTTGTAGAGAATGACGATCTCCGCACGATTCCAAATTTTGGAGAGATTTCACCAAGTAGATTGGAAGCAATAGATTGGTGAAGAACTAGGGTTTGAAGGTTCGGGTCGGCTGTTGCTGCTGTTGTAATTAGTTTGGAAGCAATGAAAGAGAAGAAGCTCTCGGGTTCTGGATATATACACAGATACCTACAACCGAACTCGGGCCGAATTCGGTCAGAGCTCTGGCCGAATTCGCCTAGAGTTCTTCCAGGTTGATTTTTGCCACTTCTTTTTTATTGTCTCATTTCAAATATTTAATTCAAAGATTAGTTATTTTAGCCTTCAAAAAACATAATTAATAATATTTTATGAATTAAATGTCTTTACACAGCGACTGTCTCAGATTAGCTGTAGGAGTACTGTCCCAGCTGGCGGAGGTTCACCGGGGAACTCTTAAATACCGCTTCGCTTCAACCGTAGTTGTGGTGACAGACAGACTCTTTATTGGCTTGTCTCTAACACAGTTTTTGCGTATTGAAATATAATCATAAAACAAAATCAATTAATATTACTGACGTCCAAAATTCCTAATTCTCGACGTAAATAATTGAAGCGATCTTCCGCTAGAGGTTTAGTGAAGATGTCAGCTAATTGATTTTCAGTATCTATGTACACAAGGTTTATATCTACATTTTGATGATGATCTCTAAGAAAATGATGCCGGATCTCGATATGTTTAGTACGAGAGTGACATACAGGATTCTTAGTCTAATTAATAGTGCTCGTGTTATCACAGAAAATGGGAATATGTGTAAAAAATAAATCAAAGTCTTCTAGGGTTTGTTTCATCCACAAAATCTGAGCACAACAACGTCCTGCGGCGATGTACTCAGCCTCTGTTGTTGATAAGGCTACAGAATTTTGCTTTTTACTAAACCAAGAGACTAGAGCCTTGCCTAAGAAATAACATGTGTCGCTAGTACTTTTTCTATCAACCTTGCATCCAGCAAAATCTGTATCCGAATAACCAATAAGGTCAAAGGATTTAGTTTTGGGATACCACAAGTCAACAGAAGAAGTGCCCTTATGGTATCGAAAGATACGCTTAACTGCGGTCAGATGTGATTTCTTTGGGTTAGCTTGAAAAACGTGCACACAGGCAAACACTAAACATTATATCTGGACGACTAGCAGTTAAATAAAGTAAACTCCCAATCATACCTCGATACTTACGTGTGTCGACTGGCTTGCCTTGTTCGTCAGAATCAAGCTTTGTTGAAGTTGCCATCAGAGTGCCAATAGGTTTGACATTGTCCAGATCGAACTTCTTTAGCAAATCTTTTGTGTACTTGGCTTGATTAATGAACGTCCCATTGTCGGTTTGTTTAATTTGCAATCCGAGAAAGAATTTCAGCTCTCCCATCATGCTCATCTCAAACTCATTCTGCATACACTTAGAAAATTCTTGACAAAGAGATTCATAAGTGGATCCAAATATGATATCATCAACATAGATTTGAATTAAAAGTAGCTTGCCATTAAAAGATTTAATAAATAGTGTAGTGTCAACCTTTCCTTTTGAAAATCCGTTGTCAAGTAGAAAAGAGCTTAGACGATCATACCAAGCACGAGGGGCTTGTTTCAAACCGTATAAGGCTTTCTTCAACTTGAAAACATGGTCAGGATTTTTGAAATTCGTGAAACCCGGAGGTTGTGCTACAAAAACTTCTTCTTTTATAAAGCCATTTAAAAAAGCACTTTTTACATCCATTTGAAAAAGTTTGAAATCATGAAAACATGCAAATGCACATAACATGCGAATGGATTCTAATCTTGCAACTGGGCCATAAGTCTCATCGTAGTCGATACCCTCTTCTTGATTGTATCCTTGAGCTACGAGTCGAGCCTTGTTACGAGTTACTAAACCATCCTCATTCAGTTTGTTTCGAAATACCCAACGGGTGCCAATGACCGGATGATCAATGGACTTGGGAACAAGTTCCCAAACTTGATTCCGTTCGAATTGGTTCAATTCCTCTTGTATAGCATCTATCCAAAAACTATCACTACATGCTTCATCAATAGTTTTGGGTTCTAGCTGTGAAATAAATGCAACACTAGAAACAATATCTTTACTGGATGATCGAGCACTTACTCCTTTGGTAATATCACCAATTACCAAATCTTTTGGATGATCAGCTGTGAATTTTAACCTTTTCGGTAGACTCTGTAGGTAGCTGGTTCCTGGATCTCCTCTAGGAGGTTCAGCTAGTGCAGAGCTTGGTTCAGGTTCAGCTGATGTTGAGCTTGATGTAGGCAGATCTTCATCACTGTCGTCGAGAGTCATTTGGTTCATTTCATCAAAAGTAACGTTGATTGATTCTTCGATGATCATGGTACGTTTCTTGAAGACTCTGTACCCTTTGCTCTTGGCCGCATAACCTAGAAATATACCTTCATCGGCCTTTTCGTCAAACTTTCCCAAGTTGTCTTTAGTATTAAGAATAAAGCACTTACAGCCAAATATCTGAAGGAATTCTATCAAACCATAACTCAAATGGAGTCTTCTTCGATTTGGGTCGAATTAGAACTCTATTGAGCACAAAGCAAGCTGTATTGACAGCTTCAGCCTAGAAGTATTTGGGTAGGCTAAATTGATTTAACATCACTCTGGCCATTTCGGTTAGAGTTCTGTTCTTACGTTCCACAACTCTATTTTGTTGTGGAGTTCTAGGGCAGGAGAACTCGTGTATGAAACCGTGTGTGTCACAAAATTGCTCGAAATTAGCATTCTCGAATTCGCCTCTATGATCACTTCTAATTCGAATGATCATGTAACCTTTTTCATTTTGTACTTTCTTGCAAAAGGCGACAAATTCGGATAATGCGTCATTCTTGCGTGTCAAGAAATATACCCACGTGTATCTAGAAAAATCATCTACAATTACAAATGCATATAATTTACCTCCGAGGCTAGCAACTCTGCTAGGACCGAATAAATCCATGTGTAGCAATTGTAGAGGTCTAGTAGTACATACTGCGTTTACAGACTTGAATGTGGATCTGGTAGCCTTGTTCTTTTCACATTGGCTGCGTACCGAATCCTTCTTGAATGTTATGTCTGGTAAACCACGTACTAACTTCTTTGTGGATAATCTTGAAATTGTATCCATGTTTGCATGACCGAGTCTCATTTGCCATAGATGACTCTTATCACTTTTGGCCATTAAACATATACCTGAAATGTTAGCTTCTTCCAGCAGATAGAAAACATATATATTGTCTTCCCTGATTCCTTCAAAGATTGTACTACCAGTTGAGCTATCAACTATAGTACATTTGTCTTTGCCAAAGTTGATACCATAACCATGATCAGCTAGATGACTTATGCTGAGCAGATTATGTTTCAACTCGGTAACCAGACAGACATCTTTAATCACGGGATAGGGAGACTTACCAACATCACCGATACCAATAATATACCCTTTCAAATTATTACCGAAGGAAACATAACCTTCCTTCTTTTTCTTCGACAGTGTTGCAAATAGAGTAGCGTCACCGGTCATATGCCGTGAGCAACCGCTGTCGAGGATCCATTTGCTTCTAGCATGTGAAGGGTGTTCCACCTACAAAACATTTTGCAGATGAAACTCTTGGTACCCATTTCTTGTAGGTTCCTGAATTGTTAGCTTTAGGTATCCAAGCATAAACATTTAGATCTACAAGCTTTCTCATTCTACATGCAGATGATATATGACCAATGAGACCACAATAATGACATTGTGCATGTCGAGTGTTGAAAGCTGAGTGGTGTGCATGGTTGGTAGGTTTGGGTTTTCTAGTATAGAAGAATGCATACCTATGGTCATGTTTGGGCTTAACCTTTTGGGGTAAAGGTTTTATATGGTTTGGTCTGACAGTGTTTGGCTTGGGAATGTTCCGATTTCTCGGTAAGTGACACGTGTTAGGATAGGAAGCAGCAAGCTCAGGCTGTTTTCCTAACCTAATTTCCAACCTTTTGGAAGTGTCATATAACTTAGTATAATCAGAAGTGAGTGATTCCATTCTAATTTGTGCAGATTGAAGACTTTTCTTTTCTTTAGAAAGATCTTCTCTCAATTGGTCTATAATCTTGTCTTTCTCTTCGGATGACTGTTTAGTCTCGTGTAATAAGAGCTTTATAGAGGAAAGCTCACCAGACTCACTAACATTAGTTCTAACCTCAGCTAGTAGGTCGGTAAGTCTTTCTATTTCTCCTTTGTACTCTTTGAGTACCTTCTTAACGGTCTTATATTTACTACGCAGTTTCCTGTAGTCAAGCATCAGGTCACTGAAGGCATCTCCTAATTGCTCAAAGGTAAAGTCATCATATGTTTCTACAGGTTCAGTAGGTACCTGATCGATTGCCATGAAGCAGATGTTTGCAGCGTCCTCTGAATGTTCATCTTCTGAGTCGCTGGCTTCACTCTCATGCCATATGCTGGTGTTGGCATATTTCCGAGACGTTGATCTTTTCAGGTTGCCTTTTTCATACCTGTTGTTCTTCTTGCTCGATGATGAGTTGGTGGGACAGTCCTTCTTCATATGTCCTTTCTTCTTGTAGCCATTGCAGACAGCATCTTCTTGGTACCAGTTGTTGCTGTTATTCTCTTTGACTCTCTTCTCATGTCTCATAAATCTTTTGAACTTCCTTGCTAGGAGTGCTTGATCTTCAGCGTCAGATCCACTGCTGTCTGAGTCATCTTCAGCAGCTTTTCTGTGCTGAGCCTTGAGGGCGATCGTCTTCTCCTTTGGTACAGGCTCTTCAAAATCTTGCAGCTCCAGTTCATGAGTGAGTAGCTTACCTATGAGTACTTCAAGTGACATTGTGGTGAGGTCGTTTCCTTCAATGATAGCTGTAGCCTTCGGAATCCAGTTCTTGGTGAGAGCTCGCAGGAGTTTGCGAATCTTTTCGTGGTTACTGTAATCTTTGCCTAAGGAGGACAAAGGGTTTACAATATCCAAGAACCTCTCGAACATTTGTGTGACTGTTTCATTTGGCTTCATTTTGAATGCCTCGTACTCTTGAGTAAGTCTGCTGACTTTTGACTCCTTGACTTGAGTCATGCCTTCATGTGTAACTTCGAGAAGCTTCCACACACCATTTGCCGTTGTGCATGTAGATACCCTGTTAAATTCTGTTCTGTCTAAGGCACAAAAAAGAGCATTAATAGCACGTGCGTCAAGACTGGCCTTTTTCTTTTCCTCCTCTGTATAACTGCTTTGGGGTTTTTCAACCAAAACTCCTTCAACAGTTATACGAGGTGGCTTTTGATAGCCATCAAGAACAATAGCCCATAAGTCAAAGTCAAGAGATTTCAAGAAGAAACTCATCCGTGTTTTCTAATAAGTGTAGTTAGTACCATCAAACAGTGGGGGTCTGTTTGTGGCCTGACCTTCACTTGTGAATTTCATAGTAGCCATGTGATGTGCTGTGATCTAATAAATAATGAATAAATAATAGCACTGTTACCTCGCTTTACCTGTAACACTCGCTCTGATACCAATTGTAGGAACGATATAGTAAAGCGTAATACTCTAGAGGGGGGGTGAATAGAGTTGGCAGCGAAATAATGCTAAATAAAAATTGTTAGCAACACAATCACAGTATATAATCACAATTGAAATAATGTAAAGGCAGAGTTCAGAAAACAAACGCAAAGACAGCGATGTATACTGGTATCCCTCTGTTGAGGACTAATCCAATCGGTAGAACTCTTGCTACCAGTTGAATCCACTATAGGAAAAACTGCAAGTTTTCTTAGAAGTCCTAGCAACTTCTACAACGTGAGCTTTGATACGAAGAACTCGTCCAACTTCAAATGTGAAGAGGTATTCTTCAATCAAGCCTTCTGATTACAATCTCTCAGAAACTTCTAGACCGTACCGAACTGGCAAATCGACTAGAGGATTGTAACTGGCTTGGGATCTGAAATTGAAAGCTCTAGAAAACTCTTTGAAAGGCAGAAAGCTTTAGATAGAGAGAAGATTGAAAGTGAATTGGTGTGTTGAAATGATCAAAATCCTTCTCTATTTATAGGAATTCCAAAGGGAGAACTCTGTCAGAATTCGGACAGAACTCGATGAGCAAATCTCGGTCAAATCCGCAACTGCAGGAGGACCAAGTTCCAGAGAATTCAAAAATCAAACGGCCACCAACCGAACTCTGGCCGAACTCTGGCCGAACTCTGGCCGAGTTCTGTCAGGGTTAGGTTAGGGTTTTAAAAATAGGTTTTGATGATTTTTGAAAACCTTTTTGAAAACATTTTTGTAAACATTTTGATAGGTCATTTTAAAAACATTTTGAACTATTTGGGGATAGCCTATTTGCCAGTACGACTCGGTGTACAACGTATTCCTAGACTCAAATAAAATGAAAATTACATTGCATAGGAAATACAGACTCAAGTAGGCAAACAGATCTTCAGTCTTGAACGGAGTGAATATCCAATCTTGCTTATGTCCAAGAAGCCGAGATGTCCCAACTAGCTTCGTATATCCAGACAGAGTTTTGATCAATTATTAAAATCAGGTTGACCATATGACCAATGGGCCAACATCATCCTCGTGAGTGATGTTTGCAGAGGGCGGAGTATCATATTGGGAGGCCGAGAGTTGGGGGTGAGTCTACTAGTCATGCCATTACCGAACTACGATATTGTATTAGGTATGGACTGGCTGTGTAGACAACACGCCCATATTGATTGCCGTGGGGGTAGAGTTTTGTTCGGGGCACCAGGAGAGCCAGAGTTTGAGTACACCCGGCGGCAGGCAGAGCAGGACGGCGGAGTCTTTTATGGAGTTTCAGTTGAGGAGCAGGTGGCTCCGCATCCCTTGATCGTAGAGTTTATAGACGTGTTTCCAGAGGAGTTGCCAGGGCTTCCACCGGACAGAGATGTAGAGTTCTCGATAGACTTGGTTCCCGGCGCGGAACCGATCTCCCAGCATGTCTATCGAGTGAACAACAGCGAGTTAGTAGAGCTGAAGAAGCAGGTGAATGAGCTGCGCTTCATTCGCTCGAGTTCTTCACCTTGGGGTGCACCGGTACTCTTCGTACCCAAGAAGGATGGGTCGGTACATATGTGTATCGACTACAGGGCACTTAACAACCTGACAATCAAGAACAGATACCCACTGTCGCAGATCGATGACCTGTTTGATCAGTTGAGCGGAGCTCGGGTGTTCTCCAAGATTTATTTGAGGTCGGGTTATCATCAGGTGAAGGTGAAGAGGGAGGATATCCCCAAGACCGCTTTCAGGACGCGGTACGTGCAGTTTGAGTTTTTGGTTATGCCGTTTGGGCTAACCAATGCACCAGCAGTGTTTATGAATATAATGAACAAGGTGTTCCACCAGTACTTGGACAAGTTCGTGGTGGTGTTCATTGATGATATCTTGGTATATTCCAAGACAGAGGAGGAGCACGAGGAGCATCTGCGGATAGTGCTAGAGACTCTCAGGAGGGAGCAGTTTTATGGAAAACTCTCCAAGTGTGAGTTTTTCTTGGACCGGGTGGATTTCTTGGGGCATGTGGTGACTGGAGATGGTATCTCAGTTGACCCCAAGAAGATTGTAGCAGTTGAGGCTTGGACAGCGCCGACTTCAGTGGCAGAGATCAGGAGTTTCCTGGGGCTGGCAGGATATTATAGGAGATTTGTGCAGGATTTCTCCCGGGTTGCAGAGCCGTTGACACGGTTGACCCGGAAGGATACTGAGTTTGTTTGGTCAGAGGAGTGTCAAGCAGCTTTTGATGAGTTGAAGAAGCGGCTTACGACAGCTCCGATTCTGACATTGCCTTCAGGATCAGATGGATTCACTATTTATAGTGATGCTTCAGGGAAGGGGCTGGGTTTTGTCTTGCAGCAGCATGAGAAGGTGATTGCCTATGCTTCCAGGCAATTGCGTCCCCATAAGAAGAACTACCCTACCCATGACCTGGAGCTGGCGGCGGTGATTTTTGCTTTGAAGCTATAGAAGCACTATCTGTATGGCGAGAGGGTGGAGATTTTCACAGATCACAAGAGCTTGAAGTATGTGTTTACACAGAAGGAGCTCAACATGAGGCAGCACAGGTAGCTTGAGTTGATGAAGGACTTTGACATCGTACTTCAGTATCACCCGGGGAAGGCCAACGTGGTTGCCGATGCCTTGAGCAGGTATCCGACAGCCATGTGTTTGACTATGGATCGGCACCTGCTTGCAGACTTGGAGAGCCTTGGGATCGAGGTGATTGTGCCAGGGGTGCAGATGCAGTTATGGGGCCTTCAGATACAGTCGGACTTGATGGACAGGATCAAGGCGACACAGTTTGATGATGTAGCTCTGCGGTGTATCCGAGAGCAGATCAGTGCAGGAGTGGAGGATGTTGAGTTCTCACTTGCAGAGGATGGTGCCCTGAGGCACGGTTCTCGATTATGTGTGCCTAACGGGGAGCTCAGAGAGCAGGTTATGCAGGAGGCTCACAGATTGCAGTACTCTATACATCCTGGTGCCAACAAGATGTACAGGGACCTGTGAGAGCATGTCTGGTGGTACGGGATGATGAAGGAGGTGTCCCACTTCGTATCTAGATGCTTGGTCTGTCAGCAGGTCAAGGCAGAGAGACAGAGGCCCGGAGGATTGTTGCAGCCGTTGCCCATTCCAGAGTGGAAGTGGGAACATATTACCATGGACTTTGTATCGGGGTTGCCGCGTACGCCAGGAGGAAAAGACGCGATTTGGGTCATCGTTGACAGGTTGACCAAATCGGCCCACTTCTTGCCATTCAAGGTGGGTACGTCTACAGAGAGGCTGGCGGAGTTGTATATGAGACAGATAGTCAGGATTCACGGAGCTCCCATCAGCATAGTCTCAGATCGGGATAGTCGCTTTACTTCCCATTTCTGGAGGAGTCTGCAGACTAGCTTGGGCACTCAGCTCAAGTTTTGTACTGCATACCAACCCCAGACGGACGGACAGTTAGAGAGGACTATTCTGACCCTTGAGGATATGCTGCGGACGTGCGTCCTGGATTTTGGAGGTTCCTGGGAGGATCACCTGCATTTGGTGGAGTTTGCTTACAATAACAGTTATCAGGCCAGCATTGAGATATCACCGTTTGAGGCTCTGTACGGGCGTAGGTGTCGTACACCCTTATCTTGGGATGATGTTGGAGAGCGAGCTTTACTGGGACCAGAGATGGTTGTTGATGCAGCCGAGAAGGTGAAGCTCATCAGGGACAGACTTCGCGTGGCGCAGGACAGACATCGGCACTGGGCCGATAGCCACTGGAGGCCGCTGGAGTTTGAGGTACAGATTTAGAGATAGGGTTAGAATTAGGTTGTATTTTGTTTTGTTTGTTGATTGATCGTGTTTGATTTTTTTGTAACTTGAGACCTTACTTGTGATTAGGTTAGAGACATAGTTTTTTTGCGGATATCTCTGACTCGTGGTATGATACATTTTGGTGGAGGTGGGAAGCTTAGCCCGTGCTTCCTCGGCCCTTTCGTTATCAGTGGGAGAGTCGGTAACGTGGCATACAGGCTAGACTTGCCACCTGCACTAGTGGGCGTCCACAACGTATTCCACTTATCACAGTTGAGACGGTACGTGGCTGACCCTAGCCATGTGCTCGATCACTCGGAGATAGAGGTTGGACCTACTATCAGTTATCCAGAGCAGCCTGTGGAGATTCTGGATCGCCAAGAGAAGGTATTGAGGAACCAGGTGATACCCTTGGTACGCGTCGCATGGAAGCATCATTCTCTAGGAGAGTCTACCTGGGAGCGGGAGAATGAGATGTGCGAGTGGTACCCCTATCTTTTTGGACCTTGAGGTATACTTTTCTATCCTTCTTAGCAGTTAGTTTCGTCTTTAAATTTCGAGGACAAAATTATTTTAATGGGGGTAGATTTGTCACTACCACTTTTCTAGCTTGAGGGTATTTTGGTCATTTTCAAAATTATAGAATTTAATTTGAATTATTATTATTATTTATCATTAATGTGATTTTTAAGTAATTTTTAGAATAATTGATTTTGGTGTTTTAGTGACTTTGACTTATGTTGACCTTGGAGACTAATCTGGTGGCTAACCTAGGTCATGACTAAGTGATTAGGATATGAAAACCTAGGTTGACTTAAGTTAGTGAGGTTTAGCTCATTGGAATTAATTTGGAGAAATTAGGAGCTAGATTGATTAAGTAATGGCTTGTGAAATCACAAGTCATTTTATGACTAATAGGCTTAATGGCCCATAGGCCCACACTCTTTGAACCAAACCCTAACCCTAAAAATCTGGCCAGCCATAGTGTGTTCTCCCCCTATTTATATCCCCTTGAAATTAGGGTTGCCTCTTTAGAAAATATTGCCATTTGGAAGAGGTGAGTCCCCATCTTTGTAAATTCTAAGAAAATCCATTTTAGTCTCGCTTATGCATTTCTTGGACACTGAGCACGTTTTCGTGTCAGGTTGAGCCGACACGAGTGCGTGGACACGCGGTCGCGCGCGCGTGCACGCTGGCAGGTTTTTCCTCTGCTACTCGTGTACGTTTTCTCTGTGCACAGAGGGTTTCATCCCTCAAAATTTGGCATGTGTGTCGTGTCCATGACTGACACGAGATCCCTAGATTTTCAGGAGCTCTCGTGTCGTGTCGGACACGTGATGGCCTGTGCAAGTGTGTTACACTGTGCGGTCCAGTGTGCTATTTAGTGTTCTTGTGTTTAAATTGTTTTTTAATGCTTTTAATTATGTTTTAATTATTAGTTAAGATCCTAAACTTGTTGATTAAACCTCTGTTATAATTGTTACATGATTAACCTTGGTTTTCAATGAGGTGTATGGTTTCGAGCATGTGTTTTGGGTTTTCACTGATACTGATTTTTCAGTTTTCCCAAAACCAGTTTAATTCCCTTTTGTGTTATGTTTTCAATTGATATTTGATTCCCACATGTTACATTCTTGTTAGCTAAGTTTTACATTTTGATTTTAGGCTTTGGAATGAGGAATTAGGAAATGGTTGATTTCAATACAACTGTCATGTGTAATATGCTGAACTATAGCTAAAAGTTTTGGAAACCTGAAATTGAATGTTCAAACCTGAGTTTTACTTTATAATTGAATTCAATGTTTTCTTTCTTATTAACTGATATGGTTTCCCATAGAACCTGAGATATATATTTATGAACTGATTTTTGGGGTTTACTTGAACTGGAAATGAGGATAAAACCTGGGTTTACTTCCTTAACTGAATGTACAATATACATTGATTTCCTTTCCTTTTATTTGACAAGAACCTGAGTTTTCCTTGTATTGATTACAATGCTTTCATTCTTAAACCTGATATGGTGTGTTTTTAAACTGTGTTGAGGTTCAACATTAACCTGAGATTTGGTTTGTGTTTTCAGTTCTTTGATAACCTGAGAATAAGTTGATTGGACTATTGTTCATGAGTTAGTCCTTAATTTCTAATAACCTGAGTTTAGCTCTTCATTACACTATTAACTGAGAATGGAATTGGGGTATTGTTTTGATTGAAAACTGATCTCATTCCCTTTCTTAAACTGTCAGATTCTGAGAATTGTATAAACCTGAGAATCAATTTCCAGTTTTCCCTTTTGACTGTGTGATACACTGTAATGCAAAAACCTGAGATGGGATTATGTTCCCAGTTTTCAAAACCTGAGAATGGTTTTAAACCATATTGTTACTTTGTAAACTGATTTCCTTCCTACCCTTTACTGTAACTGAATAGGAATTAATGCCTAAGTTGAGTTCTTCTTAAAACCTGGGTTTAGAAATGATGGTTTTCCTTCACAGTTTTTTCTTTTGTATTCACAAATAAATTCCAGATTTCATGTTGTTATCTTTCACTGTTTAAACTGGAAAGGGATAGGTTTGTGGTTCACCTTAACTGTCCATTACCTGTACACTGTTTTATCCTAATTAGCCACACTGTTTTTCATACTCTGACCACACACACACACATACACTGGTACACTTGAGTTCCCCTCTCTTATACATATGTATATATATGTATCCTATATAATATATCATGTGTGTGCCTATATATATTATTAGATATATATAGGGTATGGGGAATACTATATGTTGATGTATTATGCATATAGGTGGTTGTATGGGTGTAATGTGTAGATAGCCATTATGGGTATATTCTATTTAGATTGTAATTCATACACCAATATGTGTATTGATTAGCTATAGAGGATATCTTAGTAGATGTGTCTAGTAGGCTATAGGCTAGATATATGGCATGTAGAGATGTGTATTGGTAGGCTTGACATGGTATTGCCTAGATTAGTCTAGTAAACCTAGAATAGTCTTGTTAGACCTAGGTTAGACTTTTTGACTTAGGTTGACTTTAGGGTTGACCAGAGTTTACCAAGAGTTGACTTTGGTCTAGATTGACCTAGTTTCATGTAGAATACATTAATTTGCATCGTATTATCATTGTAGACTCATAGTGACTTGTACTGTTCTATAAGAGACAGACACCACTCCTCGGACAGTCTATATTCTCTCAGATTCATCGGTTACAAGCGATTACATTCTCTGATCATTTCATATCCTGCATTAGGAGTATATTTCCTGCTTTAGATTACTTTACATGATGCTGACACGTTGAAAACACGGATTAGTACTATATGGATCTTGTTGGGCGATGTTATCCACTTAGCGGATACATCGGGTATTTCGTATTCGTATACTTTATCGTGAACATCGTATACTCCTTGTATTCGTGACATTCGTGTACAAATCGTGTGAAATCGTGTATATTCATGTATTCACATAATCTCGTGTGCGACTATACTTCGTGTGCAATAACATAACTTAGCCAGATCCTTGTGTATTGATTGGGGCGGGGGAGTAGAAGTGGTTATGTATTCAATCTAGTAGATTACTCGTGTACAACCTCTGTAGATTACTCGTGTATAACATCGTGCCGTTTACATAACCATCTTGTGCTCTGAATCACTAGACACTATCATTTCTCTATATACTGTAGCTATTTATTTACAGTCTTTCATGTTTACCATATTATTCTTCAGTTTCTTGTATCTTACTCTCTAGCATGATTATATATCCTAACCTGCTATGATTTGTTGAGATGTACTGTGCTCGCTCCTGTCCTGACTGGACCTGTTGAAAATATTACAGAGAACGAGGCTGAGGCGTTCTGTCCTACCTACTACGGTGCTACACTAGACGAGTGCCTGGACTTGGACCAGCAGCAGGATCTACTAGCAGTAGATGACACTCCCTTAGACTAGGACTGTCTTTACTTTACTTGGATTACTGTATTAGATTTTTAGATATTCTGAGACATGTATTTATTATAGACACTTAGAATTCTGGTTGTATCTCTGTGATGTTTCTTTCCTGGATATTATCATCTTTTATCTTTCATTATCAATCTATCTTACCTGTTCTACCTTAGCGGTGGTTGAGTTATATTCTGTTATGTCACCCCCATTCGGGGAGTATAACTGTTATTACCTTCAATTGTTAGATGTTGTGACCTGGGACAGCATTCTACTGCCGACACTGCGGCGTAGGCTGGACGTACCCACGTCTCGTGCCCTTACTCTAGGGTGCGGGTCGTGACAACTATGACTATACAAACTTTTTAAAGTGTAGAAGTTATTTGTTTTTACGCAAAGTCTTTCACTTATGAAGTTTACGCTGGCACATATTGATGTGAGTGTATTATAATTTTTACGCTGGCACATATTGATGTGAGCGTATTATGGATTTTACGCTGGCATGTGTTGACATGAGCGTATTTTAATTTTTACGCTGGCACATATTGATGTGAGCGTATTATGAATTTTATACTGGCATGTATTGACATGAGCGTATTTTAATTTTTATGCTGGCACATATTGATGTGAGCGTATTATGAATTTTACATTGGCATGTGTTGACATGAGCGTATTTTAATTTTTACGCTGGTATATATTGATGTGAGCGTAATGTGAATTTTACGCTGACACGTATAAACGTGGGCGTATGTTTCTATTTTTACGGTGACATGTATAATGTGGACGTATTTTCTTATTTTTAAACTTTACGCTGACACATGTAACGTGGGCGTATAGTTTAAAAGTTGGGTTCTTCTTCTTCTTCGAAGAACTCGCGGCCGAAGTTTTGTGCTCTACCTTTCATTGCCAGAGCTACGGCGGGGTTGCTCTGAAGGGGCGTCGCCGACGATGGGACGGTAGTTTTTGCGTGGTCAGCCGATGATGAATCGGCGGCGGGCTTCTTGCCCTTGCTGCCGGCGGCGGTCTTGCTCTTGGGGGCCATGGATTCGGATCGAGATTTTGAAGAAAAATAGAGAGAATAAAGAAGTCCGAGATTGCAAGAGACGAGTAAAGTTCTCTATGAACTCGAAAAGCTCTATTTATAAAGAAATTTTAAATCAGTTCAAATTCCCGAAATTTACGCTGACGGTTGGATATCTCGACTTTTACGCGGACTGTTGACCGTTGAGTATTCCGACTTTTACGCGGACTGTTGACCGTTGAGTATTCCGAATTTTTACGCGGACTGTTGAGCTTAAAAAGTGCTTCATAGACTAAGTCAAAGAAGTTGAGAATTTTACACAAATCAAACAGAATAAAACTCTACGGGAGCTACTCTCTACGCGAGCTACTCTTTATGCGAGCTACTCTCTACGCGAGCGACTTTATGCGAGAGCTATCCGCTGAACTTTACGCGGAGGACAGGCTGTCAGGCTGCATTTAATGTGTGTGATTCTTGTTCTGACACAATGATTTTCTGACAGCAGGATTGCACAGAAGATGAGAGGATTTGATTTACACTAAACCCAATACTGTCGTTTAGTGTACAGATGGGCTACTTTACGCTCAAAAAATTGCTTCTTTTACGCACGAAAGCTATTTGAGCTTTTTACGCTCAAGGCTGTTATGTGCGTAAAGTTTATTTGAGCTAATTTTACGCTCAAGGCTATTTTCAGCCGCTTTACGCGGGAAGATTATTTTGGGTTATTTTACGCCCAGTCTGCTACTTTATGCAGGAGGTATATTTTGGGACAATTTTACGCCCGATCTTTTCTGGCTACAGGAGAACGTGGTTTGCTTATGTGGCTTTCATACCACACTTATAGAGGAACGTGTGTACGTGCTCTCCCCATTTTTGATGTAATGGGACACATGTCATCATGCGTAGAGGATGATTTTCATCGTGGGTGGCAGTTACTCTCGTAAAAACCCAACTTTGTTGCTTTTTACGCACAAAGGGTCTACTCTATAAATAGACTTATTTTTAACACAGACATCATTAAGAGATCAATAGAGATACAGAGGAGGAGATTCTGAGAAAACTCATATTTTCAGAGTGATATTCCCAGAAGCATTTCTTCAACTTTTTCTCCAGAACAGGGTGAAACAAAGCAAGAAAGCATTCGACTGTGCCATCAGTGCCGTTGCTCGATACCTTTCCGGTGACTTAGTTCTTCCGATTGTTCGTCTTCTTCAAGCAGTTTTCTTTATCATCATCGTATAGTCCAAGGAACAAAGTAATCGTTCTCAGATCAGACTTCCATAGCAATACTTCCCAGAACAATTTGTACTTTTTGTACTTTTTCTAGTTTTCTTTCAAAAGCCAATTTTTAGGCATTTTGTTAAGTAAAATAGGGTTATCCCAAAGATATTATCTAGGTCAAAATTCAAAATTTCTTAAATATAGTCTAAAGCAAATCCCAACAAACTGGTTATAGGTTCAACTTCTACTTCCTAGTTCTCTCAGGGGTCCATAGACTCATCCTAGAATAAGTTTTGATAACAGACGGATATTCAAGATCAGAACGAGCGAAAGCAAGTGGGAATAGACTCAAGAGTTTTCGAAGTGAGATTCTCAGGAGTATCCCTGGAATCTATCAAGTGTTCCTAACTGTGATTGAGCAACTCCTTTCATAACCTAGAACCTATATCCTAATAGCAGGCTCGTAGCAGCGCTCCCAGTCAAGCACCACTACAAAATCGCACTAGTTGCGACTTTGACCTGCATGGGCCACCACAAAAATGTGTCACGACCCACACCCTGATTAGGGGCACGAGCACGTGGGTACGTCCAGCCTAAGCCACAGAATCGGCGGTAGAATGCTGTATAGGTTTACTATAAAGTATAGCATCTAGACACAATATATATATACCTGTCATCTCCGCACGGAGGTATATAATCTTAACTCAATCACAAGACATCTAGGGAAGATAGGCACGAATATCATAAAGATATGATGGAAATATAAGTACGAAAAAGAAGCAAAGTCACAAACATAGTAGAGGGTCAAAAACACAACACAAGGTCCCAAGCAAAAATATAATATAAGTCTCATAAACTAGCTGGCTCGCAGTCCAGACAAACCTATTTACCAAATCTAAATAGGTGCTATATCATCTACGGGCTCCAGGGATAATGTCTCATCAAAACTCTATCCTGGCCATACCCGTAAAAGGTAGAGCAATCAGCCAACATATCCTCTGTAAACATTAACGGTTATCCTGTCAGAAAAATGAGCAAGTACACCTCCAACAACAGTTTCATAGTATTGACAAATACTGTAAGAGACAATCATAATGGAATACAAGATGATATATCAAGACTGTAAGTAAAACAGGATATATAAACTGGAAATTATGTCAGGGTGTAACGTACAGAAAAGTAAAACAGTACAAGAATATCTGATGTATAATATAAACATAAAATGTGCCTCAAGGTATTATAGCATTATGTGATCGGCTTGGGTCAAGATCAGGCTGTACCATCTAACTGGCTATGAACAAGAAAAATAAGAACTCTGGGTCAGGCCAGCCAGCATGGAAAGCTATGAACAAGTAGGGTCAGGCTTTACCCGTCGTGAGACGAGGGTATAGCTATGAACAAGTAATAGGAATACAAGTAGGGATATTGATCACATAACCTATAATAACTCCCTATCCCCGAGTAGTATATGGATCCGGACATAGCTCGTCATGACACGGGATTTCCTAAGAGGGTAGCTACTCCCTCTCAGGAATCGGTGTCTATACAAGTACAGGAAATAAGACAGGAAATGTACCAATATACCAAGAAATTCTAGGAATAACATCTCATGCCAGGATCCAACGTATACTAGTCCGTGCACCATCATGACAAGAATCAAGTAAAACACTATAACTGAATCGGATACAGAAGATATCAAGACAAGGAACTACTATCAGAGAATGTACTCGCCTGCGGTCCTGAGCTGTCAAATGGGGTCGATGCTCAGAGTGATGTCACAAACCTAAAGATGAGATATATATATAAGCTAATTAGGGTTCAACAGTGTTAGGCATGATTATATAGTATAAGCTATGTAATCTAGGTCAATCTCAGTCCAACTAAGTCAAACTAGCTCACACTGAGTCAAAGGTTGACTTACAGTTGACTTTTGATCAACTAGTCAACTCTAGTTAACTCTGGTCAACTCTAGGTCAAACTAGGCTGATATTGACTAACAGTTGACTTTTGGTCAACTGGTCAACTCTGGTCAAGTTTTAGACATTTCTAGGCCAAGTGTTGACTGATAGTTGACTTTTGGTCAAAGTAGTCAAACTTGGTCAACCGAGGTCAAAACTAGCCTAAGCATACTATTCCTAATATTTACCTACCAAGATACCATATATCTTGGTCAAACAGGATCAACTCTAATCTAAGAATTAAAATATCAAGTTGTACCTCGTTTTTCGTACATCGAAACCTACGACACACAAATCAAGATATAATAATCAACGGTAAGGTTAATAATCTTATCACAGTGATCTACATGATCATCTTGTCAATTTCAGCGATGTGAGATCACTGGAATCGACTGATCTCAGTTTCGTTGTACTAATTTTGAAATACGAACTTAATAAGAATTAATTATAATAAAAGGTAATACACAGAGAAATATCTATAAATATTGTCGGATGATGAAACAAACATCACCAACATGTCCAGAATGGTCAAATCAGCTAGG
This sequence comes from Iris pallida, assembly GCA_029216955.1. Lineage (NCBI taxonomy): Eukaryota > Viridiplantae > Streptophyta > Magnoliopsida > Asparagales > Iridaceae > Iris > Iris pallida. The sequence goes on along the minus strand of JANAVB010031019.1, from coordinate 3,611,394 downwards.
ATAGCCTATCCATAAGTCCAATTTGGATACAGGGGCAAAAAGATAATTGGGTCAAAATGGTGTCCGTGTCGGACCCGTTTTGCACCGAAAAATGTACAAAGATACCAGTCCACTAAACCTAACAAATTATATGTCCTCCAGAATGACGATACGAACCCAATGGTATATCCAGAATTGGATTCCGTTGACCCGATCTCAAATTGGTCTGTTGACCAGGATATTGAAATTCTGATTTACATGGAAAAGCGTGCCAGAGCTAATGTCCTCAAAACTCAGCACATTGTATGTCAACGAGTCCAGAATGACGATCTCAACGGTATATTCGAAATTGGATTCCGATGAGTCGATCTCAAAATGACTCGTTGACTCGAATTGTGGGGCCTACTTTGCACCAAAATGCGTGCCAGGGCCCACGTCCTCCAAATCTAACAAACTATATATAAATTCATGCCAGAATGATGCCACGAGTCTACTGGTGGTGCCAGAATTGAAATCCGGAGTCCCGGGTTCAAAAATGGAATTTTACAAGTTGGAAATTACGAATTCGGACAACCAACTTTGGCGTCAAATTCAACCAATCAAACGTGCTCACAATGAAACGAAACTTAAGGGACAGGAAGAGGGTTATACTAGCTGCGCATAGGAACCAGTGGCATGCCAAACGGAGCTGCGATGGAAAAGATACGAGCCGACGAATTTGGCTCCACAAAACTGTCCAAAAATAGTACAATTTAAACGGTCAATTTGGCGACAGATTTTGATGTATCAAACGATAAAATTAACTGATGAAACTTGAGGGAGTGAAGAGCTATATACCGAGATTGTGACGGAGTAAAGAGTTCGTCGATCCAACGGTCGGATTTCCCGAAAAACGTGTGCGAAATTGCTATTCCGAAACGAGATTTTGACTTCGTTTCCGAGCGTGCGCCGACGGGATTCCGGGCAAAACGCACGAATTGGGCGTTTCTCGTGCCGGGACGAGGGGCCTGCCATGGGTGCCTGCCCGGGGGTACGCCCGACAAAGGGGGGCTCACCGACAGCGGTGGCACACGGTGGCGCGGCTGCTGGCTGCTGCTACGCACGTGGCCAGTGGCGGCGACGGCGTGACGCGACGGCGGTCCAGCGGGGGAGGGAGTAGGAGAGTGGAGGAAGAAGAGAATGGTGATGGTGGTGGCGGTTGATGGTAGTGGTGGTCTTGTGAAAAAAAGAAGAAGATGGGGAGGAGCTCGGCCATGAGCTGGAAAGGAAGAGGAGGTGAGTGTGGTGGGTGAGTGTAAGGAGAGGTGAGGGGTGAGAGAAAGAGCGAAAAATTATATATAATATATATATATATATATATATATATATATATATATATATATATATATATGTGTGTGTATATATTATATAAAGAGAGAGATATTAAGAGAGAGAATAGAGAGGGGGGTACTGCTCGTATACAGGAGGGGGGAGTGCTGATGTGAGAGGGTGAGGGAGAGGGATATATATATATATATATATATATATATATATATATATATATATATATATATATATATAAAAATAAATATAAATATAAATATAATATATATTTATATATATGTATATTTATATATATATATGTGGGGGGTGAGTGTAAGGAGAGGTGAGGGGTGAGAGAGAGAGAGAGAGATTATATATAATATATGTGTGTGTATATATTATATAAAGAGAGAGAGAGATATTAAGAGAGAGAATAGAGGGGGGGTACTGCCCGTGTACAGGAGGGGGGGAGTGCTGATGTGAGAGGGTGAGGAAGAGGGAATATATATATATATATATATATATATATATATATATATATATATATATATATATATATATATATATATATATATATATATATATATATATATATATATCAGCTCCGTCCTGGCGATCGTGAAACCCTAGCCGCACTTTGTCCTTGATTCCGGCTTGGCCTTAGGCCGGGCCGGCGTCTCACGCCGGTGGAGACACTCGCTCCATTGGCATCCAGATGGCTAAGACGTTCGCCGAGGCGGTCGTAGGGGAGATACCTCCGTCTCCCCCTGCGATTCCAATCCGTGCTCCCTCGTTCTCACGAGGGGTTCCGGTGATATCCTTCTCCGAGGAGGAGGAAACCATCCTTGCGGATCCTTTCCGCTTCGCGCTCATCGGAAAATTCTCTCACTCTCGTCCTTCCATGGACGTGATAAGGAAGGCTTTCATCAACTTCAAGTTCGTAGGTTCCGTGCATGTGGGATCTATAGATCCGAAGCACATCCTTATTCGGCCTCAAGAGGAGGCGGACTTCCTCCGTCTCCGCTCGAAAGATCTGTGGTTTATCACACGAGCTCCCATGAGATTGTTTCGCTGGCATCAGGATTTTTCCCCGTCGGAGGAATCCCCTCTGGCCCCGGTCTGGGTGTCCCTCCCAGGACTGCCTATTCAATTCTTTAACAAAAATGCCGTCTTTTCCCTTGCCTTGGGCATCGGGAACCCGTTGCGACTCGATCGCGCGACTGAAGACCTTACACGCCCTAGCGTGGCCCGTGTGCTTGTCGAGATAGATGCTAGCAAAACTCCTCCCCCCATCCTGCAGATTCAATTATCCAATGGCAGAAAGATCTTCCAAAAGGTCGAGTATGAATCCTCCCCCATGTACTGTTCATTTTGTAAGCACCAAGGTCATGTCAGGAGTTCGTGCAAGGCCATTCAGAAAGACAAACAGCCAATGAGAAACCCCCCACCTCAGCGTATGCATGCTCCTATAAACACTACTATTACCCACGTGGTAGGTGAAAGCTCTCATCAAGCTATTCCCTGAAGGAGGCGTTATTAATGGCCAAGCCTGCCCCTTATTAAATGCTCAGCCTCCGGATCCCAAAGAAGTGTTGCCGGTGGCCCCCCCACTTGGCACTCTCTCAGCCGTTCCCGACGCTCTAACCAATCCTGAACTGCCCCCTGTGCAAGTCCAGACAAATCATGATGATCAACCCACTTTAACGTCCTTAGGTGACGGTTGTGACAATGATCCGGGCTCGGCGCCAGATGATCCTGCAGCTCCCACCGACGGGACAGCCCCTTCCATCACGCCTGACACAACAGAGGTCATTCCATCATCCATTATTCCTCCTGCTCCTCCTTCAGTTTCTCCTGGGAATCCTGAGAACGAAGTTGCAAGCTCCGATGCCCAGCGCGAAGAAGGCGAGTTTATTTCCCAGGATGCCACATGGGCCCAGCAAGTTGAGGAAGAAGAAGCTCGTGCGGATCCGCAAGCGGCCGGGCGTAAAAAACTGCCGCCGCCTCCATCATCTCGCGTCCTTCGCTCTGCAGCTAAACTCCCTCCAAATCCTCCCTCATCCTCCTCCCTTAATGCTTGACATCCTAATATGGAATGTTCGAGGCATAGCAAACCCTACTACCATCAAAAGAATTAAAGCCCTAGTTCGTGTTCACAAGATTCAGCTCTTGGCCATTATTGAACCCAAAGTATCCCCAGAGCAATTATATTACTATCAAATCAAGCTTGGTTTCCAGATGGCGCTCTCTAATGCTAAAGGAAATATCTGGGTATTCTGCAATAAGGACGGTAGTCTCATCTTGGCTGATTCCTCGGATCAGTCGCTTTCCGTCCTCTTCTCTCACCCTCTTCTCCCTGAGAACTCGCTAATTTCCATAGTTCATGGCAGCAACACCAAGGAAGGGGAGGCGTCACTTATGGGAATCCCTGCTCAGTCTTCCGAACCGTTTCTACTGTCCCTGGCTCATCGGCGGCGATTTTAATGCCATTACCTGTTCTGTCGAGAAGTTTGGTGGCTTGCCTCCAAGTGAGGCATCCATGCGGGAGTTCAGGGAGTTCCAACTGGCAGCTGGTGTTACTGAGGTCCCTTACTCGGGCAGCTGCTTCACGTGGGTCAAAACGGATTCTGGACCTGAGCGACAAGGTTCTAGACTCGATAGAGTTCTCATGGATAGACGGTGGTGGGACTGGGCCCCTATCACGACATGTGATCACTTAAATCGTACTGAGTCGGATCACTCCCCCTTGCTCCTGCAATTCCTGTGCGCGTGCTGCTGTTCCTAAGAAACCTTTTAGGTTTCTATCTTTCTGGGCCGCTCATCCTTCTTTTCTCCACACTGTCGAACAAGCCTGGACTTCAGCTCATCATCATAACCCCATCATCAATCTAGGGCTGCGGCTTTCTGCTACTCGTAAGGCCTTATCGAGGTGGAGTCACGCTACCTTTGGTGATATCTTCCAAGCTGTCAAAGCAGCGGAAGACAGAGTGGTTGCAGCTGAAGTTGCTTTCGACAATGATCCTTCTTCCCGTCCCGAACTTATGGCTGCTCAGGCACATCTCAAGCAAAGAATCCAGATCGAAGAGGCTTACTGGAAACAGAAGGCTAGGCTCAAATGGGACTTGCAGGGGGACAAAAATACAGGTTATTTTCATTCCTGTGTTTCTTCTAAGCGTCGTCGCCTCCATATTCACCAACTTCAGGCCGATGATGGTACCATTGCTCGTGATTTGGAGGGTATTCAACACATTGCGAATACGCATTATGAGAACTTGTTCCTTCCTGAGCCAGTCTCGTCCGATGAGGTGTTCATGTCTGTGCTCCCTAAGGTCGTAAGTGACGAAGAAGGTGAAGCTCTTTCGTTGAAGCCTGATATGGAGGAGATTCATGCTACTATAAAGTCAATCGATCGCCATAGTGCTCCTGGGCCCGATGGCTTTAATGGAGTTTTCTTCGTCAAGTGCTGGCCCATCATTAAGGAAGATGTTCTAGGTGCTGTTCATATGTTCTTCGACGGGTTCTCCTTACCGAAGGTCATCACTAGCACTCTCCTTGTTTTAATCCCAAAGAACAAAAATCCTGCTACAATTTCTGACTATAGGCCGATAAGCCTTTGCAATTTCGTCAACAAGATCTTCTCCAAATTGCTTGCTAATAGGCTGTCGCCTATGTTGACTCGGATCATTTCCCCTGAACAAAGTGGCTTTGTTAAGGGTCGGGAGATTGCAGATAACATTGTCCTTGCCCAAGAGATGTTCAGCATGTTGGGTCATGACAACTGGGGAAGGAATGCGGCTATCAAGCTCGACATGAGCAAGGCTTACGATAGGGTTAATTGGAGATTCCTTCTGTCTACTCTTCGTCGGCTCGGGTTCCAGGAAACCTGGATTACTATGGTTCTTCATCTTATGAATAATGTCTGGTTCTCGACGTTGATCAATGGCAGCACGTCGGGCTATTTCCAAGCTTTCCGAGGACTACGACAAGGAGACCCTCTTTCGCCTATGCTGTTCGTGATTGCTGCGGAATCATTGAGTAGAAATCTCCAAAAACTGGACTCTATTCCGGGCTACACTCCTTTCTACTCTCCTAGTGGATGTCCACGTATCTCTCACCTCGCCTATGCGGATGACCTTCTGATTTTCTCGGGGGGGGACAGAAGATCTATTCAATATTTGAAGTCCATCCTCCATAGGTATGAGCAAGTGTCGGGTCAGCTAATCAACTCTACGAAATCAGCTATCTGTGTCTCGTCGGATTTCCCAGAAGACAGGGCTACTGCTTTGCGGATGTTGACTGGTTTTCAAATCACACATCCTCCTATTACTTATTTGGGGTGTCCGCTTATGACTGGTAGAAGAAACTCGGGTATGTTCGAAGAGCTCAAGGAGAAAGTTCACAGCCGTCTTCAGGGGTGGCACAACAAGACGTTATCTCCGGGGGGAAAGCTGATTTTGATCAAATCTGTTCTATCTTCTATACCTATTTATTGCCTTGCAGCCAGCAACCCTCCCTTGAGTATGCTCACACAACTTGAGGCCATGTTTAGCGAGTTTCTTTGGGGTTCGAAGGATGGGAATCGGAAGCATGCCTGGATCGGATGGAATCAGATCGCTCGTCCTCCTGAAGAAGGGGGTCTTGGTGTCCGGAGGCTTAAGGAAGTGTTTGATGCTTTCACTTTGAAACTCTGGTGGAAACTGCGGAAAGCAGGATTTGCTCTGGACCCAGTTTATGCGGGCTAAATACTTTCCGCATGGCCACCCTAACCATGTCATTGCTCATTCTAATTCTTCACATATTTGGCGTCGGATCCTAGTAGGAAGGGACCTGGATGAGAGTTTTCAGTTGATTGAGGAGGATGGCGATACTGTACGTTGGCTACCTGACTCCAGGTTCTCCGTCTCTTCTGCTTGGAGGGCGACTCGCCTTACATTCCCTGTTGATCTTAGATTCAAGAACATTTGGAGCCCTTGCATTCCGTCCAAATGGTCAGTTTTACTTTGGCGTATATTACTTGACAGACTTCCTACCGATGATCAGGTTCAAAGGATCGGATACCACCTTGCCTCGAGTTGTCACTGTTGTGCCAGCCCTACATCTGAGACTTTGCAGCATATCTTCTTCGATGGGGATCTGGCCAAGGCTGCATGGGGTTCGTCCCAATCGCTCCTCCGGGTCCGGGGTCGGGCTCCCAACTTGGCCGCTTGCTTCCGTCTATGGTGGCGGAGGAACAACCTTCACTTAAAACAAATCTTCGTGGGAGCGATTTGTTGGGTTTTATGGAAAAACTGTAACAAATGGAGATATGAGCAGTATAGGTTCACTGGGGAGCAGATCTGTTATGAGATCCAAAGACAAGTAGCCAAAGCCACTCTTGCTTGCTCGCATGGGAAGAAGAAGCCCTAGTTCTTTGTTTGTTGGTCTTGAACTCTTGTATCTTTGACTTAATTATCAATAAAAGAGTTCTGTTAAAAAAAAAGAAAATATATATATATATATATATATATATATATATATATATATATATATATATATTTGAAATGGAGAGAGAAAAAGCGATATTTGTAAAGAGGAGGATTTTTTTAGTAGGGAAAAAAGGGAAATATCAATGGGGTGTATAGGTAGTCATGGTAGGGTCACACCAATTTGGGTTGGTTGTTGGGTCAAGTTTGGACAAGCTTGGGGCCAAGATTTAATTAAAATAATAATTTAAACCAATTAAAATCATGGATGAAATGGGAGCACAAGGGAGATTAATTTGGTGGCACGCAAGTGGCACGTACATAGTAGACTCAAAACAGGCCAGGGCCATATATTGGGTCGACTGGATTGGACCGATGTCGGGCCCGAAAATTAAGTTGGAAGTTAAGTCACGAATTACGGCAAACGATAAGTTGGTCTAAATTGACCCAAAAGTTGCGCGAAGCGAAAAGAGCACAAGGGAACAAGTTTGAGTGGGACACAATGTATCAATATGAAGATAATCTTGTCTACTACAAACTTAAAGAAGAAAGTTTCCAGAGACTGGCATCCCTGATGCTCTAGAAATCAAAGTCACGGTAAAGAGCATTTAATGATCAAAATTAATTAAATAAAAATAAATTATCAAAAATAATTCATTTAGAAAATTCAAAAATAAATCCCGAAAATTTAGGGGGCTTACATCCTACCCACCTTATAAAATTTTTGTCCTCGAAATTAAAAATCATCTAATAGGTCAAGCTAAAACATGCAACTGCTATGGCTACAGTACCCAATCTGCTACCATTGTGATCATCTATGTTGTTTCTCTCCACAGATATTTTGGTTCAGGTTCAACAAACTTATTTCATTTAAAACTATGTCATTTTACCCCTTAGAATCCTTATATCAGCAAGAACCTTTACATATACTCAAAATATAGGTCATCCTCGAGATACATATATGTATATCAACAATGCTTGGCTATCAACCAAAATTCCAATCTCAATAGCAAAAAGTTTATTTTCCTTATCCTATCCTAAGTATCCATATCCTACTAATCACAAGCTCCTTGAAATTATACATTCAAAACATATTCTTAGCATTGAGCCTTCTCTCTTTTTACTCAAGAACTCCTGAATATAAACCTTCAAATTCAAACTCTTGATTCATTTACTGATTTATTTATTACTTATGTACATATGTCCTTGGGTTATTCCTGAAATCAACCCAACCAGAGTGGTATTGGGCTCAAGGCCTGTTCACTCGTGAGAATGCAGTAATGTCAATATGAACAAATTCATAGGGTACTCATATTTACTTAAGTAGCAGATTGCAGGGGCTAAGGAATTAAGAATACATCAGTAGAGGGGTCTCATGCCTATTGTCATCCCCTTCCACATCCAATAGGTAACCGTGATAAGTGACTATCCCTTGTTATGTATATTCTCTGTAATATGTAAAACATGGCAGGATAAGCATAAAGGATTAATGAAGCTTACAGTTATATGCCCAGCTCTTTCAAAATGACTTGCATAATGTACCCATGACCATTGACACGGATTGGACATCTGACTCAATAGAGAAATTGAATATTAGAGTATCTATGTACCTCTTGTGTGACACCTCATCTCTCGAACATTGTCCTGTTATGTGGAATGCCACATCTAAATTCTAATTCTTCTTCCCTTCCAATTACTTACATCCACTGTCTTGAATGGAAATGGTTGTAGCTATTAATGACTTCAAATTACAGCTGTGGAGTTGTGCCATTAGAAAATAGTGGAAGTATGGAACTAGCATAATTGTACTGGCTTACAAGGGGTATGATAAACCTTTCCCAAAAGTCTGTGGTAAGGAGCATGCTACTAACATATAGGTAAGACTGAAATCATCATCCCCTCTTAAAGTACCTGTGGGTTAGATCACACCTGAGAATTTCAGTACCTAGGAAGCATCATCCTCTCTTAAAGTAGCAGACAGCATGCTCAGGGTATCAAGGTGGATATCTATGTATATATAAACAAGGCTTAAGAAAGGGTAGTAAGTAATATAGGCATCACCTTTAAGAAATAGCTCTTGCAGCTGCTATAAGCAGTTAAGCTATTTTGTATAGGAGTAAATCCTCGAGTAACGAGTATCAATAACAAACTGAAACAAACATCAAGTCCTATTGTAGGTTACAAAAACAGTTCCTTATAGGCCAGTTCTAGATATACATGAGTGGGAGGGGCATATATATATATATATATATATATATATATATATATATATATATATATATATATATATATATATATAGGAGTAGTGTAGCCTATATAAGGAAGTGAATAAGGGTAGATAAGTCAAGTCTAAGTGAGGGAGAAATTGGTCCAATAGATAAATTTTGGCTAACCCATAGAAGTTGAATCTAGAGACTCGAAAGTAGATAGGACAATTTTATCTTGATTCATGTATTGACATGTAAATTATAAACAGGCTAATTGGACATCGATACGGACTGTAACCCGTGCAGCAGCTCAGGACCACAAGCAAGTATACCTTGCCTTTCTATACAGCTTTTTTTACATGCATTGTCTCTTTATTATTATCTAGTTTTTCTCCAATTATTGATATATATCTTGCATATTCTGCTTGTATATTTGTATCATTGTTATATAGACCGTGTTCACAGTTAGCTTTGTATCTTATTGGTCGTGTTCATTTGTGCCTTGATTGAGTCGTGTCATGGTCGAGAAGTCATGAACTGAACTGCTATACCTCCGTATCTTAAAATCTTCAAGCTAACCTGTGAGTCCACAATAGGGTCGAGGGTTAGTAGTTATCTGTGTCTTAAGCTAACCTGCGAGTCCACAATAGAGACGAGGGTTAGTAGTTATTGGTCCACACCTGCGAGCCCACACTAGGGGTGAGGGTGATGCTAACATGCGAGTCCACACTAGGGACGAGGGTTAGTAGTATATGTGTTTCACACCTGCGAGTCCACACTAGGGACGAGGGTGATACTTGTTTGCCATTAAAATTGTTTTGATTGAAATCTTAATACAAACAGAACAGTGATACAATATAGGACTTAGATGTAGTCCTAGGAGTACACTTTTGTTTAAGCTGGGTCCTTAGTGCCAATGGAGCGAGTGGTAATGCGTTGACTCCGTTGACCGGCTGACGACGGTTATCGGTTCTCTGAAGGTGTGGATTGCTCTGGGTGCTGGAGCTTGCTGAGAGGAGGAAGACGTTGAGTGTCTAGAACTGCCTCTCGGTGATTCTCTCTGTGTTGTGAGTCTTCTGTTCTGAGTCTCTCTGTGTGTGAAGGAGATGATCCTTCTATTTATAGTTTTGCAGGCTGGCTGCTCATGCGCGCATGCAGGATGCGCCGGTGTGGGGATGCCACGTGGAGGTTGCTGATGGAGGCGCACGGATGCTGCGCCCTGATCGAGGGGGAGAACTCTTCATACTGCTGTTGTGAGCCGGCACGTAGCAGAGAGAAGATCTTTCCGTTGCTAAAATCTTGGATGAGTTGAGTCAAAAGACACGTGTCGTCGACTCATGGTTCGAAGATCTCGGATTTGGTGGAGAGAAGTGATCTGGTGAGCTGCGCCTTGGATTGGGCGCAGGAGGAGGCTGCGGCTCATAACCTTTAGGAGTTACAAACCATTTGGGGCGCATGGATTTTGAGGCGCATGCAGGCGACTTTCCTTCTGTCTTTCGGGATCAGAGAGCAGTCTGAGGCGCATGGCTTTTGAGGCGCATGCTGATTTGGACGCATGGCCGTAGAGGCGCATGCTGATGGTGGAGTGGCCACGTGGCAGTAGCCGTCGGAACAAGGTCATGATGATGCTGACGTTGCCGACGCTTCGTTTTCTGAAAAGCTGTCAACTGTTCAGACTTTGGGAGGCGTGCTGCCAACTCTGTCAGTTCAGCATTTAATGTTGGTGATGTTCGATGGACAGCTGAGTGGGCGCGTCGGTTGGCGTTCCACTCGGTATGGAGATGTGTGAGGGCGCACCCTCTGTAATGCGCCGAGTACTGTAGGGCGCGTCTGTGTGATGCGCCTGACGCCGAAGGGCGCGTCCGTGTGATACGCTGTCTGGCTGGCGCATCGGACATGTCTTTTAATGATGCGGCTGTCTCGCTCTTCGAGTGCTATAAATAGCCGTTTGGCTGAATTCGAGGCGTCCGGTTCATCTATTTAATGTAAATTTATTGCACGGAATTCGGAGGGCCATCCACTTGGCGCGTGGGTTTGATCTGCCCGGCCTATAAATAGTGGCATGGAGAGAAGATTTGCTTCTCATTCCCTCACGTACTTCCAATATGAATTTGAACATACGGGTGCATTCTGCTGACGAAGTGCTCCCGAGGGTGAAGATGAGACGCTGTGTTATCTTTGATGCACTTGAAGGTGACTGTTACATCCAAAAGACGGAGTCGAGGGCTTCTGAGGCAGGCGAAAGGTGCCTGTTGCATCCAAAGATAAGGATGCTCGAGCCTCGTCTCCGTTATTCCGGAAGAGCCGTAGATCGGAATGGCGGTGCAAGGCTCTCTCTTCCTGCAAAGTGGGGTTTCCCCACTTTGATCGTGTCGAAAGCTGCTCCTTTAGCCATGGTTTCGATCACGGTCTTCCTTCGGCTTTGGAGGATCTTTCGAAGCCTCCCCTGGCCACAGCATTTGCGGTGCTCTTCTCTTCCTTGGTTCCAGCCAGAGGGTTAAATGCTTTGTGTCGAAGCATTTATCGGGCGAGCCTGGTTGGAAGAGCGGCACATAACTGGGCTCTGCTCGGCCAGGTGAGCCTGGCTGGAAGAATTTGGCTGAAGGGATGCACATAACTGAGGTGCTGAAGAGATGATGGGATGCGCCTGGATGGAGGCGCATGATATCTGCTGCGCCTTATTGGTGGCGCATAGTGATGCTGCGCCTATCTGGTGGTGCATGGTGGTTGCTGCGCTTATCTGAAGGCGCATGATGGCCGCTGGCTGTAGACTTAGGCTCTTTCCTTTGTAGGAATTCTCCTTTGTACAGCCTTTTCTAGACATGTAAATAGACTTTTATATAAAAATAAAAAGTCCTTCTTCAAATATCTATAGTTATTGACTTTGCTGTGAAGTTCTTCATCTGAGTTCTGGCGCATGTAGTGTCTGGCGCATGGGCTTTCTGGTTGTGAAATTCCATGCTTCTACAAGACCCCCTTCAAAGTTTTCAAAACTTTTGAGTATGTTTTGAAATACTTTGAATAAGAAGCATGGAGGTCAGGGCGCATGATTTCTGGGCGCATGCCTGTTCGGGCGCATGCTCTTCTCAGTTAATGATGATGGTGCCTCGGTAACCGAAAAGATTAATGATGATCTTTTGGTTTTATTTGCTGCTATCCTTGCACAGAACCCGAGGCGACGGCTGAGATCACACGTCATATGTTCACGCGTGCGACCATGCCCTATAAATAGGTAAGAGTCGGAGAGAGAAAGAGTTCTTCTTCTCTGTGCCTCTGCTTCTTTAGAGTTTCTTCTTCAAAACCCTAACTTCTCCTTCTTCGAGAGAATGGCTCCCAAGACTCCTCGCGGCGCTGCCGGCAAGGGAAAGGAGAAAGCGAAGGAGTCTGTCAATGAGGATGTACCTATCACTCTTGCCGACGTTCATCCTGAGGTGACAGGTGAGTTTCGTCTCTGCTTTGGGCCCTGTGCCCTAACTGCCGACGCGTATAGACTTCGGTCTTTGATGATACGCCGAGGTTCTATCCTGCCGATGTGCATAGATTTATACCTTTATTATGCACCGAGGTTTTAATGGCTGACGCGCATGGGTTTTATTCCCTGAAGATGCGCCGAAGCCTTTGCTGACGCGCATGGGCTCATGCTCTGATAATGCGCCGAAGCTCCAATGCCAACGCGCATGGGCTTACGCCCTGATGATGCGCCGAGACATGCTGACACACATGGGCCTATGCCCTGATGATGCGCCGAAGCAGATGCGCATGGGTTCATACCCTGGCAATGCGCCAGTCTGCTTGACATATTTTGTCTTTTTGCCTGACTTCCTCTTTTGTTGTGCCAGTGTCGATGACGATCCCTTTGTTGAATGAGGTCCTTCTGGACGCTTCTCTTTGTCAGATGGGAGTTGATTTTGATGAGGCGGTGATCAACCCTGCAAAGGATGCTATCCTTCAGGACCAACCTCGTGAGAGGATGCTACAAATCCAGGTCCAGTTGCCGCTTTTCCTCCAGAGTATGATGGAGAGCGGTAAACTGAAGTCTGCTGATTCTGAAGGTGTGACCTTCTTAAAGCCTACGTTTCTGTTTGGCGACCGATTAGTCTCTTCCGAGGCGAAGATATTGAAGATCAGAGAAGACTGGTTCTTCGCTGCTAAGGGCATGATGTTATACATGCGGCAGGTTGACCGCCAGTTGCCATTGACAGCCTTTTATCGTCTAGCTTCGAAGAGAAGGATGAGTTGGGAACTTACTCCTTCTCAAGAAGGTGCCTTGGGGGGCTCCCTTTCGATTGACACCACCTCGAACCAGCGAGACACCTTGACCGCTTCACGAACTGGTTCTTCGTTCAGTTACCGAGCTTTGCGTCCCGGGAGCATCTATAGTGAAGTCCCAAATGACACGTTTCCCTTCAGTGCCCCGACTTTTGCAAATCGGATGCTGACGTCGAAGGTCACGTATCCGACAGCTGGTTTTAGAGTCGAAGGTTGGTGTCACTACATCCCAAAGTGGGACGAGTTGACCTCCTGGGTGCTTTCCAGGTTCAAAGTTGAGCTTAAAGAGATAGGGCTGACTGCCGCCATTCGGGCTACTCAGGCAGGCGTAGACCTCAATAAGCCGATGTTCCTTGCGCTATTGGAGCTTTTCAACGCCCAGACTGGCAGCTTCTTTACTCCAGTGGGGGAGTTGGGATTGGCCCTTCATGAGATGTACGAAGTGTCCAAGCTTCCTTGGGGCTCGGAACCGTACGAGGAATATTTCCCATCGAACGAAGAGATCCAGATTTTGGAAGATAAGGACCCGGAGATGATGGCCATTTTCAAGGAGGTGACGAGCCATCATTATCTGATGCACCGGAGGGACAAGGGTAAGACCCAACCTCACGTGACTGCCTGGAGGGACTATGTTTTCAGACAAGATTTGGCGGATCCTTCGAGGATCCGGTTTGCGACTCCGCAGGGCTTGACACCCGCAGAAGTGAGTTCTGAAATAACCCGGCTGGACGAGAGGACCCCACATTCAAATGAGAGCGGAAAGAACATGTACAGCTGTTTCTGGCACTGCGGGCACCGAATGTCATCTAAGGCAGTGTTGACGGCCTACTTGATGATATGGCTCCGGGATTACATATTTGCAGGGGGATCCGGTGCTGTTGAGAGGGTACATCGGAATCTCATTTTGCCTGCAGTGAAGTTGGCCTTTGGACGACCTCTGGCTCTCCTCCCCGCGATGGTGTGCAACCTGCTGCACGGTTTGAGGTCTTTCGCTGATGATGTGATCCACGAGAAAGGTAATAATGACAACTTTCCCCGGGCCGAGCTGCCTTTCTATTATCTTATGGGGTGGCTGATCTTACATTATCCGAATGTGATGAGTCCTGGTCCTGAGGAGGACCATGTTGAAGGAGATGCCTTCATTTGCCGCTTCTACAAGAGGAAGTGGTCTTACACTGGCGTCCCCGTTTGTAGGAGGGTTTTGTCCTTCCTTCAGGGGTGGGAAATTGTGAAGGTTGGCCCGATCTTCAAGAATTTCGAGGCTGACCAGGATTTGGTTGATTCTGGCGAGGATGCGGTTACTTTGCCAAAATGGAGTTTTCGTTGGTTGCAGAGTATCCGGCCTTCGCATCTGGTCTACCGTAATCAGAACAGGTGTTATCTGGAACCATACTTGCCAAGCCGATTTGCTCGTCAATTTGGCTACACTCAGCTAATGCTGCGGAATCCCAGTAGCAGTCTAGGCTTCGTCGGGAGTTTGCTGGATGGAGCCCGGGGCTGGTAGTATTATAACGCTGGATGCACTAGCGTTAAGTTTACCACACCAGTTCGCAATCCTCGGCCGCCGACCTTATATCCGGTCGCCAAGCTGTATTGTACTATGAATACTATGTCTCCTGGTTATGACAGGGAGACTAGTTTCATCATTGGAACCCAGTTGGAGGCAACAGCGAATATGTTGGTGGCGGCTCGGTCATATCGTCCGCCAGAATTGGCGGGGTATCGGGCTGCTGCTATGGCACCAGCGAGAGACCCGTCTGTCAGAAAAAGGCGGGCTGACCCAGAAGCTGGTTCTTCCGTACTGAAAAGGTCGAGAAGGACGTCGACCCCGAAGATTACGGAAACGCCACTTGTAACGCCAACGGGCTTAGCCCCCGCTGAGGTAAGGAGTGCTTCATAATTCCAGTTTTTTTATGTCATTGTGGCGACTTATGCTCTTCTTCTTGTAGGGATTGAAGAAGAAGTCTCGTGCTTCGAAATCGGGCACCAGTAAGCCGAAGGAGGTGGCAGGCTCTTCTGAGGAGCGCATTCCACCAACGATGTTGTCTCCTGTGGAGGAGGGTCCCGAAGATGTTCCCGCGGAGGTTTTAGTATCTCCTGGCTTTGAAGTCGCGACAACTTCTGGGATAGTACCATCTGCCGTGGAGGCCTTGGACGCTGAGGGTCCTACCGACTCGAGGCATCCTGATGATGAAGTGGATTGGAGTTCGTCGCCTTCTGGTGACGTCCCTCCAGCGTTGCAAGGGTCCGTTGCGGGGGCAGCAGAAGTAGTGGGGATAGAGGAGAGGGTTGATTCCCCTCCTGGTCATGACGAAGGGAGGTCGGCTGAATCATTGCCGAATCCTTCCTTGGCTTCAACCATGGACATAGAGATGGCTACCGATCAGGCGGTAGCGACAGATTCTGTCCCTGTAGAGGGACTTGAGAAGAATGAGACTCTTCTGCCAGTCTTGTCTCCTGGGGCTGGCCAAGAGATAAATGTTGACCTTCCGTTTTGCCGGGGGAGGTGGCTGATGCTGATAGAATGTCGGGGGAAGAGGTAGCCATTGACGTCGGTTATTTCTCCAGTCTTGAGAAGGATAAAGGTGTGGAACCCTCTGTTGCTCCTTCCACTTGGGGTACTATCACGACGCATATGCCTGCTCCTTCTGTTCCTTTGACTCCTCGGGCCAGCAGTCTGGGCCCTGTTGATGAAGGGCCTATTGCTGCCAAGATTCAAACCTCTCAGATCGAGGTCGACGGATCTTCCTCCGGTCCGC
Organism: Iris pallida; assembly: GCA_029216955.1. Taxonomy (NCBI): domain Eukaryota; kingdom Viridiplantae; phylum Streptophyta; class Magnoliopsida; order Asparagales; family Iridaceae; genus Iris; species Iris pallida. Next base: position 3,595,416 of record JANAVB010031019.1, on the reverse strand, counting down.
AAACTGTAGTAGCTCCCTCAACTCCTGCTATGACGCCGCAGGTGCTGGCGGAAGCCGACGGGTATGTGAAATTCCTCGTCGAGGGAGTGTACAAAATGCTGGAGAAAGGTGTATCTGCAGTGGTAGATGCCAAGGGGAGCTTTGCGGCGGCAAAAGCTTTGGCAATGCCTTGTATTGAGCTGATCCGCATTCACCAGGGCCATGACCATATGGCCGAAATTTTGGAGGTTTCGGTGATGGAGCTGGACGAGCGGCTCACGGAACTGCAGCGCATCCAACGAAATGACCTCTCGGTCTTGGTAGATGCAGAGATAGGAAAGTCGATGGCTGAGATCGAGGCTTCCCATCGAGCCGAGGTGAGCAGTTGGGAGCGTGAAGTGGCTGGGACTGAGGCTGCGGCGGAGCAGCTGTCTCAATCTATGAAGAAGACGACGGAAAAGCGAGCTGCGGTGGATGCTAACATCGCAGAAGTTGATGCTCAGATGCGCCGTCTTGAAGACCAGCGGGCCCAACTTCAACTAGAGGCTGAGCGCGTCCTGGCTGAACACGTGGCATTCAAACGGGAGGAAACGACTCTTACTCAGCGGACCCTTGCTTTGGCTCAACAGCGACGACAGCTTGATGAGACTTCTGCTGAGGCTGTCGGGTTAATGCGTCAAGAAGCCGAGCTGCGAGTCCAGGCGACTGTGGAAACTCGCACTGCCGACCTGAGACGTCGAGTCAGAGAACTCTCATCCCACCCTGGGGAGGATCGGGGATTGTAGCTTCTCTTCTTTTTTTGTGTGTTTTTGTAACTCTTGCTAGGGAAATAGCGTATTTCTGTACTCCCCTTTTTTTTAAAATAAAGAAATACACTATCTCTTTGATGTGTTCATTTTTAATTTCATGAACTTGATGATTTATGTGGACCTATTATCTTTTGCGCACCTTGGTTTTTAGGTACAGATAATAAGTATAAAGGAACCAACATGTTTGCTCAGAGGTAATGTGGACATGGCAATCATTAGGTTCAAATGATAGAATCTTCCTACTCATAGGTGTTTATGGACGTGGTAGGAATGATCCTGTGGGATACGCTGAACAACTCAGAGGTAATGTGGACGTGGAAGTTCTGCGATCAAATGTACGACAACGTAGGAGTTGCTTATACGGGATGTTTACTCAGAGGTAATGTGGACGTGGTAAACATGAAGAATAGCGTAAGCTCACGAAGTGTAAGGTTCCGCTTTGTAGGATGTAGAGAGACAACTCAGAGGTAATGTGGACGTGGTTATCTTTCTACGGAAGGATGCCATGGAACAGCTGGGTTCCGGAAGCGATTGATTTTGTGAAAAGAGGCTATTTGGGGAAATACATGTCTTGGAGGATGTCAAGAGTAGTACTTCTTTAGGAACTTGCCGTTGATGGGCATCATGAACAAGTTCCCATTGGATTTGGCGAGCCGGTAAGCACCGTTTGAGTATACCGTCTCGATGATGAAAGGTCCTTCCCATTTGGGCTCGAACTTCCCTGGTGTCTTGTGAGTTAACACCATTGGCCTTCTGACTGCTAAAACCAGGTCGCCAACTTGGAAAGTTCTTTGCTTGACCTTCTTGTTGAAAGCCTGTGATATACGGGCTTGGTAAAGTTCGATGCGTTGTTGAGCTAGGAGACGCTTTTCGTCAAGTGCCTCCAATTCCCGCAGACGACGACGTTGATTGTCTTCTTCTGTGAGATCGTTTGTGATGGCCACGCGGAGCGAAGGTATCTGTATCTCGAGAGGCAGTACTGCTTCGCTCCCGTAGACCAGGGAGAATGGAGTGTTGCTTGTTGGGGTCCGTACCGTTGTGCGGTAGGCCCAAAGGCATTCGCCAAGCTTTTCGTCCCAGTCGCGTTTGTCGGATGACACGACCTTTTTGAGTAGTCTGACGATAGTTTTGTTGAATGCCTCGGCCAATCCGTTTGCTGCCGGATTGTAGGCGGTTGAGGCCACGTTTTGAATGCGATTCTTGTCACAGAACCTGCTAAAAATGTGGCTGATAAACTGAGGACCATTATCATGGATGATTCGCCGGGGTACCCCGAAACGGTAAATGACATGGTGTTTGATAAAGCTGACCACCCTGGAGCTTTTTACTTCTGCTAGTGGGACTGCTTCCGCCCATTTGGAGAAGTAATCGGTGATGGCCAGGATGAAGCGGTGTCCTCTCGATGAAGGAGGGGTGATTGGCCCTACAATGTCCATGCCCCAGGCTTCGAATGGCCAGGAGGCGACTGTAGGATGTAGAGGTTCAGATGGTGTATGTATGAAGTCTGCATGAAGTTGGCATGCATGGCACTTCTTAGCATATTCCACTGCGTCGGCAACCATGGTTGGCCAGTAGTAGCCCATACGTCGTAGTCGATCTTGCAACTTAGGCCCTGGTTGGTGAGCTCCGCAAGTTCCGTCATGAGCTTCTCGAAGAGCTTCGGCCGCTTCTTCGTTAGACAGGCATCGAAGGAGAAGCCCGTCGAAGGAGCGTCGGTACAGCATTTTAGTGGCTGTATCGTAGTAGAATCGAAGAGAGCGTCTCCTGACTGAGACGGCTTCCTTCGGGTCCTCTGGAAGGATTCCGTAGACAGCGAAGTCGATGAACGGGAACCTCCAGTCTCGGACATTAACCCCAGTGTTTGTCGGCATGGCGTGAGCCATTTGCAAACATAGGTTGTTTCTGGGACAAATCAAGTCTCGGCCAGTTACCGTGACATAGTGTTGAGTCCCAAGGGGCGCGGCCAATGAGGCTGCGAGGCCAGCTAGAGCGTCAGCCTCCAAGTTTTGTAGGCGGGGCACATGTTCGATGAAGAACCCAGTGAAGGTTGAAATGATGTTCAATGCAACTTTATGGTAAGGGATCAAATCTTCATGGCGAACCTCGTATTGCCCCCGAATCTGGTTTACGACGAGTTTCGAGTCGCCGTAGGCTTCCAGATGATCCACCCCCAGCTGTTGTGCTAGCTGGAGTCCCATGACGAGTGCATTGTACTCAGCAACATTGTTGGAGCACGGCTTCGAAAGGGAGTATGCACGCTGGATGACCAGCTGATCGGGGGAGACTAAGACTACCCCCACTCCTGCGATGATTTGGCCATTGGGGCCCGTTCTTGAAGCGCCATCGAAGAACATCCACCAAATGGGGCTTCCTTCAGTGACATTTGATTCTTGAACTTCATCCGGGATGTCTTCATAGAGTTTTGAAGATTCTGGGATGGGGTGTGCAGCTAAAAAAGTCAGCCAGAGCCTGACCCTTGACTGCCTTCTGTGGGACAAACACCATGTTGTATGGTGTTAGTAGGATCGCCCATGTAGCCAGCCGGGAGTTTAATGACCCTGGCTTTGTCATGAGAACTCTGAGCGGATTGACTCGAGAGATGACGTGAATTGTCTGGCCCGAGACGTAATGACGAGTCTTCTGAATGGCAAACACCAAAGCCAAGCACTCCTTTTCAATGGGGTTGTACCGGTGTTCGGCCCCGATGAGTGTTCGACTGAGGTAGTAGATTGCTTGCTCGAAGCCTGCATCGCTGTTTTGAGCTAGCAAAGCGCCGAGGGAATGATCCATGGCACGGACGTAGAGGAGGAATGGTTTGCCGGCGACAGGTGCCACTAGGACTGGCGGGCTTGTTAAGTAAGCCTTGATGTCATCGAAAGCCTTTTGGCACTCCTCTGACCAGACATAAGAGACTCCCTTCTTCATGAGCTGAGTAAAGGGTTGACATTTACCGGAGAGGTTTGCTATGAACCTCCGGATGTATGCCAAACGTCCCTGTAGGCCCCGAAGTTCTCGAAGGTTCTTCGGAGGGTCCATGTTAAGGATGGCTTTGGTCTTCTCAGGATCAACATGAATGCCTTTCGCTGTGATGACGAAGCCCAAGAATTTGCCGCTAGAAACCCCCAGAAAGGATTTAGCGGGGTTCATTTTGAGTTGATACGCCCGCATGAGATCGAAGACCGTCTTCAGGTCCTGTAGGTGATCTCTTTTGAGGCGGCTCTTGACTGCGATGTCGTCAACATAGCACTCAACTGTCTTGCGAAGATGTTGATGGAAGATGGTGCTCATAGCTCGCTGATACGTTGCACCGGCGTTCTTCAAGCCGAAGGGCATTACGGTGTAGCAGAAAACACCCTTTGGAGTCCTGAATGACGTGTGTTTTGCGTCATCGGGGAACATCTTGATTTGATTATAGCCTGAATATCCGTCCATGAAGGACATGCGTTCAAAGCCACATGTGTTGTCGATCATTACATCGGTGATTGGGAGCGGGAATTCATCCTTCGGGCAAGCGGAGTTGAGATCCCTGAAGTCGATACAGACTCGTATCTTCCCGTTCTTCTTGGTGACAGGGATGACATTGGCTACCCAGTCTGGGTGTTGTTCCTCACGGATGAAGCCACTGGTCAAGAGTTTGTCTACCTCCTGATCGATGGCGTTCATGATGTCCGGGCGGAAGCGTCGCTGTTGTTGTTTGATAGGTTTGGCATCTGGTAAGATGTTCAACCTATGCATCGCGATCTGTGGATCGAGACCCGGCATGTCTTCGTAGCTCCAGGCGAAGACGTCGATATACTCCTTAGCGAGTTGGACTAAAGATTCTCGGTCTTCTCCTTCCAAGCTTTTGCTGATAAAGATGGGTTTAGAAGAAGACCCATCCCCGAGGTCGATTTGCTCGACTTCGTCTTCGGTGGGAGGTTCTCGTAACTCAAAACGAGACTCCCATTGCTCTCCTAGGCGTTGAGCCCAGGGTTCCTCTTCGAAGGGTTCCGGCGGTTGGTCTTCGCCTTCATCTTTCTGAGGCTGCGCCGATGTCATGTTAGCTGACAGCACTTTTCTGAAGACTGATCCAATACTGGTATCGGAATCCCACGTCGATGCTTCTGATGAGTGGGAATGTTCTATGTCTTCTGCGTCCGAACTTTCTGGAGTTGATGGCGGCGTGACATAGCCTAACCCCCGTCGAGTCCGATTATAGTAATCCTGTGGCTTTCCATTGGGCATCGAAAGCCGGACAGGGAGATGCCGACCCTTGCCGTAGTTTAGGCCTTTGTTGCTTTTCAGGTCGTAGCCCATCTTTTGGATGATGTGCTTAGCCGCATCTGTGTATCTATATACTTGTACCCTGCCGGTATCAGGTTCGGTCTCGATCGACGGGAGGTTCCGACGACACTCGATTTTGCCCGAGATGATGGTGCCTTCGTCTCGGCTTCGTGGAGGGACTATGAAGACTCCTTGAGACGGGACTATTTGATTATGGTAGACGGTCGTTACTTGTGTTTGCAACGATCGTAGAGCGTTGTCTAATGTATACATGGCATTCCAGTGTGGAAGACAAGAATAATTGAAAGACACTCTATTATTGATAAAGTACGAGATTTTATCCCGTGGGATTACATTGTCGAAGGAGGGTGCGTCTACATCGGCAGAGATATATTCGCCAAGCTCCTCATCTGTAAGCACTGGGGCCGGATCAGGAGAGTCCTCCACCGCTCCGACTTTGGGGTCTGAGAGGGTTATGTGAGCCCTCTCCGGCATCTTGGATGACTGCGGCGGCTTGCCTTTAAGACGCACCTTGAGGGGTGCCTCGGTTGCGCCTTCGATGAGTGGCGCCTTCCCTTGTAATTTTACCGCTAGGGGAGCCGCTGTTTGTGGTGGCTTCCCCTTGAGGCGTATCTTCAGGGGGGCTTCACGAGCTGGCGCTTTTCCTGATAGCTTGATGCTCATTGGAGGCGCCTTCTGGGGTGGTCTCCCTTTCAGACGGATTTTCAAGGGGGCGTCAGGAGTCGCTTCGGGTTCCAAGTCCGGCTCTGTTGCCGTCTCTGCTTCATCATCGGCGTCGTTGGCTTCCTCCTCGTCAAGTGGCTTGTACAAGTCGGAGTCGGTGAAGTAGGCCTCAATCCCTTTGAAGGGATCGATATCTGCAAACTCCGTCCGGATGACGCCGTTGGTGGATACATATTTCATGCATTGGTGGAGCATGGAGGGCACCACCATGTACTCATGTAACCATGGTCGTCCGAGTAAGATGTTGTAGTTGACCTCGGCATCCACCACATAACAAGTTACCTCAGTTTTGAGGCTGCCGATGTGACACTTCAGCCGGATCTTGCCCAGTGGCTCGCTCTTGCTGGCGTTGAAGCCACTGATGGTCGTATTGGAGGGCGCCAGCCGGTACATTGGGATCCCCAGCTTTGATAGCAGCGCCATTGGAATGATGCTTAGGGAAGACCCCGGATCGATCTGAATCCTGCTCACCTTTACCGAACCGATGTACCCTGTATAATACAACGGTCGGTTATGTCGGTGATGCTTGAGCAGCATGTCTTGTTGGGTGAAGGTTATGTTTGGGATAACTTCATCCGCACAATGACAGTGTGCACAAGTAGTTGGGAGGTCTTCAGGCTGCTTGACCTGACTGAGAAAGGATTCGGCATCCTTTAGAGCTTCGCAGAGAGCTTCTCGGGAGTCCTTAGAGAGACGCAGGAGCTCGAACAAAGACAGGCGTGCAGGAGTACTGGCCAGTTGTGCCAGAATGTCAAAATTGTGGGGCCTGGCTAGCCCCGAAGCATTTTCTTTTCGCAGAGGTCTGTCGAAACGGGCCTCCACTTGCTTTTATTTATTGGCTGCTGAGGGCTTGGATGGACCCTCCTCAGGAATGGTGCCAGGAGGCACCCCTTCGGCGGCAGCTTTACCGGGCTGGGAGTTCTGTTGTGCACGCGTCTGCACAGGAAGCGCCTCTTCTGCTGAAGAAGAGACCGTGCGGCAAGACTTGATCTTCCTGCCTTTTGCTTTGGAGGTAGGGCGTACCTCCGGTTGAGTTACCTCGGAGACGAGGTCGGGGTGAACCCAGAGGACCTCTCCTCGAGATGTGGTGAGTGGGACAAGTCCACTCACATTGTCACGGGTGGGTGGCAAATTCACCACCTCCATTGTCGCTTTAGGGATGGGGACGACGCCATCTTGTGTGGTAGTCGGCGGCAAGGTGCCGAACTGTAGTGACACCACATTGCTGACACTGTCTTCTCTTCGTAATCGACAGAAATTACATCCGCATTGATCATGCGCTGGATGTAATTTTTGAGGACATAGCAGTCCTTAGTCGGGTGTCCGACAAACCGATGGTAGTGACAGTACCTTGGGTTGTCCACCTTCCCGACTTCATCGGGCCACTTTGGGTCCGGAAGCTTGATCTTGTCACCCTGCTTCAGTATCTCAAAGAGTTGCAGGGTGTCGTCATCATTGAATGAATAAACCTCCTTGGGTCTCGGTGCCAATGGAGGCTTTTGAGTAGGCGCCGATGCGCCCTTCGAGGCATTAACTGTCAATGCCTGTTTCCCCTTTGTTTCTCGTCCGGAATTGTTGGTTGCGGACTTTTTCCCCTTATCGTCAAAGGCGGGGAAGCTAACACCCAGAAGACGTGCATTGGCCGCCTTCTTCTCTGCAGCTTCAGCTTCAATGATTAGGGAGCTCCAATCGGGAGGGGGAGTAGAGTTAAGCCAGAGCTTTACTGCAGGTAGCATGTTCATACTGCAAGCGGAGAGAAGCGCATGTTCTGGCATGCCTGGAGGTAACCTGAAGCAGGCCTGGCGGAAGCGTTCGATGAATGCCCGAACCGTTTCCTTGTCCTTCTGGCGTATCTCAATGAGAGACGCCATCGTCATGTCCTTCCCACCGTCGTAGAAGCGGTCGAGGAAGAGGCGTGTCAGGTCGTCGAAGGACGATATGGAATTGTCGGGGAGGCTGCAGTACCAGTCATACGCCACCCCTTTCAGGGCCCCAACAAAGATGCTGGTGAGGAGTGCGTCCTCCTTCGGAAGATGCCCTGTCTGCGACTGGAAGTACGTCAGGTACCGTCGTGGCGAGTCCTTCCCGTCATACGGCGTGAGTGTTTGTGGTTTATACTTTGGGGGATAAACCACCTTGTTCCACTCAAGGGGAAAAGGCTGGGGAATGCCCATCTTCTGGCGTTCCTCCTGCCTGTTCTTGGACTTGAAGCGCTCCCGCAGATCTTTGATCATTTCGACCACGTCCTCCGTGGAGCTAGGAGCCGGGGAAGGAGGTACCACCTGGAGTGGAGCGTTTGAGGGCTCCGATGTCCGGGGTGCTTCTGTGTCTGAGGGTGTCCGCTGGAGGGGCACACTCGACTCTCCATTAGCTCCTGGGTCGGGACCATTTGAAGGTATCCTGATCAAGGCCGACCGCATCTCAAACACTGCTTGAGTCAGTGCTTGCATTGAGGCAGAGAGGGTTTTGAGTCCTCCCTCTAACGAGTCTATGCGCTGGACAATGTCCTGTGGCGGCGCATCAGCCTCAAGATCACCTCCGGTCATGTATACTGTCATGACACGGCCGAAAGTGGATGGATTAGTTGAGGCTTCGCTCTCAGCCTCGCTCTCATGTGGGGGAGTTACTTCTCCTGGTGTTTGGCCACCCCCAGCCACATTCTGGAGTTCGTCTTCGACAGGCGCATCTGTAAGGGCCTGACTGCCCTCAGCTCTGTCTTGAAGGGCCTCTTCGTTTTTAGTACTACCCCCGACGGTATCCTGGAGGACATCGTCATTTTGAGGGGCTTCAGGGAGGCCATCTTTGCCTTGATGAAGATCCACCGCAGCTGTGCTTTGGACATCTTCGTCTTCGGAAGGAGGCTGAACAAGGGTCTGGCTACCCCCAGCTTCCTCCAAGGACTTCTTCCTTGACCGAGTGCCTTCGAACACCCCAGAGGTTGTGACAGCTGCCTTGGTTTTCCTCGACTGGCTTTTAGATGAAGACGAGGAATTGGCAGTCGTCTTCCGGACAGATGAGGAATTGGAGATCACGTTGCATGACGCAATCTTTAGTTCCTCTTCTGCTGACACCTTTGTCCCAAGGCGATGTCGGAGGGGTGTCGATGATTGTAGCCGTTGGAAGACCGACTGCTTTGGCGGTACTGCCGTCTTACAACAGCAGTTGATGGTGACCACTGCACAAGTGTGCCCCGTGAGAGGCGCATCGTGCTTGTTGGTCAGCTCTTCTGACCGGCGCTTGTGAGTGATCACGTTGCGCAAGTCGTTGGAGGAGAGTGCTACCCTCACACCCCTCTCAGGCGCATGACAGGGCCAAGCGCCGGGGTGGTCGGGTGAGTGCTGCGCCCCCTGATCTAATACCAAGCAGGCATCACGATCAGTAGTGGGGGAACCACAGCATTTGAAGTGACTTGAACGGACCTCAAACGCACAACCAGAGGAGGCGCGGGAGTTCAAGACCACTGAGTTTGCCTCTCTCGGCTTGGTTGTGCACGCAGTGAATGCGCCCAAGTGAGATGAGGACTTTGAAGGTCGACTCGTTGTCGGTGCAGGAGCACTTGAGTCAACCTTGTACAGCTTGCCATCGGCAGCGCGTGTGATTGTAAGCGCGTGCCTCTGGCCGGCTGCTGGCATAGCACGTTTGTGGCGCATGGCCCGTGCCGCCTTGGATTTCTTCGTACCAGCCCGCTGGGGCGCATAGTACTCAGTATCCAAATTCTCCTCGCCGTTACAGCGAGTGAGTCTGTCAAAGACAGAGGCTCTTTGTGGCGCATCAGAAGTAATGCACGGGGCATTGGCTGCGCCCCTGCTCCGTCGACGTATCTTCCTCGCCTGAGAGGAAGATGGCTGGGGAACGTGGTCAGCCGCACGCTTCCCCGAGAGATGCGCTGCATCAGCGGGCGCACCTTGACTGCTGAGGACGTCAACAGGAAGGGAAGGCTGGACGGGCGCATCCCCTTCAACGGTGGTGCCCGAGGCGTCGACTTTGCGCACCCAGACTGCGCGGGTCTTCTTCGGCTTCGACAGCCGCTTCGAAGGACTCGTACTTCCTTCAGAAATGAACTCCTCGTACGCCTGTTGATTGAGGCGCACTACCAGCATCTTGTGGGAGGAGCCCACCTTCACGTCGTCGGCCTGTGACACGACTTTCTCGGTAGAGGAGAAAGAGGTCCCCAGCAGAGTCGCCAGCTTGTTTGCCATTAAAATTGTTTTGATTGAAATCTTAATACAAACAGAACAGTGATACAATATAGGACTTAGATGTAGTCCTAGGAGTACACTTTTGTTTAAGCTGGGTCCTTAGTGCCAATGGAGCGAGTGGTAATACGTTGACTCCGTTGACCGGCTGACGACGGTTATCGGTTCTCTGAAGGTGTGGATTGCTCTGGGTGCTGGAGCTTGCTGAGAGGAGGAAGACGTTGAGTGTCTAGAACTGCCTTTCGGTGATTCTCTCTGTGTTGTGAGTCTTCTGTTCTGAGTCTCTCTGTGTGTGAAGGAGATGATCCTTCTATTTATAGTTTTGCAGGCTGGCTGCTCATGCGCGCATGCAGGATGCGCCGGTGTGGGGATGCCACGTGGAGGTTGCTGATGGAGGCGCACGGATGCTACGCCCTGATCGAGGGGGAGAACTCTTCATACTGCTGTTGTGAGTCGGCACGTAGCAGAGAGAAGATCTTTCCGTTGCTAAAATCTTGGATGAGTTGAGTCAAAAGACACGTGTCGTCGACTCATGGTTCGAAGATCTCGGATTTGGTGGAGAGAAGTGATCTGGTGAGCTGCGCCTTGGATTGGGCGCAGGAGGAGGCTGCGGCTCATAACCTTTAGGAGTTACAAACCATTTGGGGCGCATGGCTTTTGAGGTGCATGCAGGCGACTTTCCTTCTGTCTTTCGGGATCAGAGAGCAGTCTGAGGCGCATGGCTTTTGAGGCGCATGCTGATTTGGACGCATGGCCGTAGAGGCGCATGCTGATGGTGGAGTGGCCACGTGGCAGTAGCCGTCGGAACAAGGTCATGATGATGCTGACGTTGCCGACGCTTCGTTTTCTGAAAAGCTGTCAACTGTTCAGACTTTGGGAGGCGTGCTGCCAACTCTGTCAGTTCAGCATTTAATGTTGGTGATGTTCGATGGACAGCTGAGTGGGCGCGTCGGTTGGCGTTCCACTCGGTATGGAGATGTGTGAGGGCGTACCCTCTGTAATGCACCGAGTACTGTAGGGCGCGTCTGTGTGATGCGCCTGACGCCGAAGGGCGCGTCCGTGTGATGTGCTGTCTGGCTGGCACATCGGACATGTCTTTTAATGATGCGGCTGTCTCGCTCTTCGAGTGCTATAAATAGCCGTTTGGCTGAATTCGAGGCGTCCGGTTCATCCATTTAATGTAAATTCATTACACGGAATTCGGAGGGCCATCCACTTGGCGCGTGGGTTTGATCTGCCCGGCCTATAAATAGTGGCATGGAGAGAAGATTTGCTTCTCATTCCCTCACGTACTTCCAATATGAATTTGAACATACGGGTGCATTCTGCTGACGAAGTGCTCCCGAGGGTGAAGATGAGACGCTGTGTTATCTTTGATGCACTTGAAGGTGACTGTTACATCCAAAAGACGGAGTCGAGGGCTTCTGAGGCAGGCGGAAGGTGCCTGTTGCATCCAAAGATAAGGATGCTCGAGCCTCGTCTCCGTTATTCCGGAAGAGCCGTAGATCGGAATGGCGGTGCAAGGCTCTCTCTTCCTGCAAAGTGGGGTTTCCCCACTTTGATCGTGTCGAAAGCTGCTCCTTTAGCCATGGTTTCGATCACGGTCTTCCTTCGGCTTTGGAGGATCTTTCGAAGCCTCCCCTGGTCACAGCATTTGCGGTGCTCTTCTCTTCCTTGGTTCCAGCCAGAGGGTTAAATACTTTGTGTCGAAGCATTTATCGGGCGAGCCTGGTTGGAAGAGCGGCACATAACTGGGCTCTGCTCGGCCAGGTGAGCCTGGCTGGAAGAATTTGGCTGAAGGGATGCACATAACTGAGGTGCTGAAGAGATGATGGGATGCGCCTGGATGGAGGCGCATGATATCTGCTGCGCCTTATTGGTGGCGCATAGTGATGCTGCGCCTATCTGGTGGTGCATGGTGGTTGCTGCGCTTATCTGAAGGCGCATGATGGCCGCTGGCTGTAGACTTAGGCTCTTTCCTTTGTAGGAATTCGCCTTTGTACAGCCTTTTCTAGACATGTAAATAGACTTTTATATAAAAATAAAAAGTCCTTCTTCAAATGTCTATAGTTATTGACTTTGCTGTGAAGTTCTTCATCTGAGTTCTGGCGCATGTAGTGTCTGGCGCATGGGCTTTCTGGTTGTGAAATTCCATGCTTCTACAATACTAACCTGCGAGTCCACACTAGGGACGAGGGTTAGTAGTATATGTTTCACACCTGCGAGTCCACACTAGGGACGAGGGTGATGCTAGCCTGCGAGTTCACACTAGGGACGAGGGTTAGTAGTTGTTCAAACCTGCGAGTCCACACTAGGGACGAGGGTTTGAGTATTCGAGTTGGTTATCCGTGACACCTTGACATGAGTTCTCTCGTCCTCGTTTAGCGGTTCATTTATGTGTAGACAGTGTACAGATTCGTATTTTATTCATTGCTCAGTTTTACTTATTTATTCTATATTTTTCTCCATGCATAATAAACTGTTAAAAGGCTCATTTTTATGTATCTTGCTAGTCCTCTGAGGACCTGATGATCTCTTCAGGTTTAGCCGAGTTTGAGTCAGGAGCAGTTGAGCCGGTTGAGTCAGGGCCAGACCACGGAGCTTTGCAGTTGGGGTTGCCTTGATTAGTAGGTTGTATTCAGTTAGTGTATTTCATGTATTTATTTCTCCTTCCGTCTATTGGTAGTAGATTTGTGTCCACCGGACGTGACATTGAATCTTGGATATATTCAGTCATATTATTCAGTTTTTTTGGTATTTTATTGATCTTGGTTGATTCGATTATTCTGTGGATGAGATATAGTTTACTATGTGATTCTAGATTACCGTGACTTGTGTATAGATAGCGTACTACTGCCGACACTGCGGCGTAGGCTGGGCTTGGATACGCTTCGTATCCGAAAAGCGGGTGCGGGTCGTGACAAGGATTCATCCGACCGAGTGCTTCACCTTGGGGAGCCCCAGTTTTGTTTATGCCAAAGAAGGATGGGACTGTCCGAATGTGCATTAATTACAGAGCCCTGAATGAACTGACCATCAAGAACAAGTATCCCTTGCCTCGGATCGATGACCTGTTCGACCAGTTGACTGGAGCCAGAGTGTTTTCGAAGATCGACTTGAGATCGGGTACCATCAAGTGAAGGTGCAGAAGGAGGACATTCCGAAGACAGCCTTTAGGACTCGTTATGGTCACTACGAGTTCCTAGTGATGCCTTTGGTTTGACCAATGTGCCTGTTGTGTTCATGAATCTGCCGAACATAGTATTTCACCAGTACTTGGATCAGTTCATGGTCGTGTTCATCGATGATATATTGGTGTACTCGAAGAGCCACGAGGAGCATGGGAGACATCCGCAGATTATGTTAGAGACGTTGAGGAGCGAGAGACTCTATGCCATGCTGAGCAAGTACGAGTTCTTTCTGGACCGTGTCCCTTTTTTTGGACACGTCATCTCAGGAGAGGGTATATCTGTGGACCCAGCGAAGATCTCGTCCGTAGAGACATGGTCGACCCCTACCAATGTCTCGGAGGTGAGAAGTTTTCTTGGACTTGTCGGGTATTATCGAAGGTTCGTAGAGAACTTTGCGAGGATCGCTGAGCTGACGACCCGTTTGACCCGAAAGGAGCAGGAGTTTATATGAATAGAGGAGTGCCAGGTGGCATTTGATGAGCTGAAGAAGTGCCTCACCACAGCACCTATTCTGACTATTCTATCCGGACCAGGAGGGTTTGTGATGTACAGTGACGCATCCGGAAAGGGATTGGGATGCGTTTTGATGCAGCACGGGAAGGTAGTAGCATATGCTTCGAGGCAGCTGAAAGTTTATGAGAAGAATTATCTAACCCACGACTTTGAGTTTGTCGCGGTTATCTTTACCCTGAAGCTTTGGAGACACTACTTGTATTGTGAGAGGTGTAATGCCAATATCATGTATTACGTAATTGGAATACGTGTACGTATTTTTGACCCGTATTGCATGTCTTCCTGCTTGATTTATTTTGGCATTTCATTGATGGATTTATCTTGGTCCGGCTTGGTTTTGCATGGTTCGGTTTTGCTAGATTTTATGTGAACCAAACCACTCCCACCTACCACCACCTTCATTAAATATCCCACCACACATTTCTCTCTCTTTATTAACTTTCTTCTTTCCCACCATTACTTCTCCACCAACCTGAGAGAGTGGAGAGCTTAGGCAAGTGCATCTTGCTTCATGGAGGAACCTCATTTTTATTGTTCCATTGTCTTCCTCATGTGCTTCTAACCCACTTTAGTACTTAGCATTTTTTATTTCTGTGGTTAATTTTTTGTAGATCTAGTTTTGTGGTATTTTCGATTTCCATGAGTTTTGATCTATCAAACTTGCATATTTCTGCTAACTGATAGTTCCATGTTGTAGAGAATTTCATTTTATCCAAATTTGACCCTTGGAAGTCTGGATTTGGACTCAGCTTGTAGTTTGGTGGAGTTGGGATGCCATGGTATTTTTCCATGAACATCTCCTCTGTTGGAGTGCTTTCATTTTAGAGAGGGCCGCATAAATATGTATGGCCGCATGAGCTTACATAACATTTATTGCATAGCAGCACTTGTATTATTTTACTAGCTGCTAGCTCAGCATAATTAGCTAGCCGCATGTAGTATTATTGTATTTGAGCCGCATGCACATATTAATGTGCTGGCAGCATTTAATTCTGGCTGCATGTACTGCTTACATCCTTGGCCGCATGAAATAATTCAATGTCCATATGAAACCATTCCATAGCAGCACAAATAGTTAGCTTGCATGTATTATTAAATTGATTGGCTTTGCATGCTTTAATAGGCAAGTTACATGCATTCATGCATTAGTGAGCCGCATGTAAATATTTAAGCTTGGCCGCATATGGGGACAAACATGCCGCATGACCCTTAAGCAATTGCATAGCATTTGTGTTAAATGCCATGCCGCATGGCCTTCCAGGGAAAGCATTTGCATTAAATGCTTATAGTTTATGCATTTGCATTTAATGCTTATGGCATTAGCATTAAATGCCTTCCAGTGAAAGCATTTTGCATTAAATACATATAGTACATGCATTTGCATTTAATGCTTATGGCATTAGCATTTAATGCCTTCCAGTATTAGCATTTGCTTATATATGGTCGCATGGCTATATAAGCATTTGCATGCTTAGCAATTAAGTTGGCCGCATGTACAAGCATACTTGGCCGCATGCAACACCAGGGTAAGCCACATAAGCCAACACAAAAGTGAGCAGCATGCTATTTTAATGTTATGGCCGCAGTAGCTCGCATAAAGTTGGCCGCATGGCCCCTTCCACTGGCATGGCTTATTATATACATGTAATTATTGCTTCACGTGGATCATTAACTAAATGGTTCACGTGAACTTTCCTTCCTTGCTGCATTGATTGTTGGGTCCCACTTGGCTAGAATATATATAATTTAGGCCACAAGGTCTCTGTACTCGAGTGGCCACGTGCCCTTTTCTTTTGCTTGAATGTAAGTTTGCATTTAATGAGGGTCCTACTATCCTTTGTCTTACTTGATGGCTTTGGCCTATTTATTTCTCTTGGCCGCATGAGCTTTGCTGGCTGCTTAAGCTTGCATGCGGCTTGCATATATTATTTAGCTGCTTGGTAGCAGTTTGATTTTCTTGGCCGCATGGGACCCCACCCACTCTTGGCCGCATGGAGTCCACTTTGATTGTTTATTATTTTATTTGCTTATCCACTTTGATTGTTTAATATTTTATTGCTTAATTTGTGGTCGGAATTTCTTCCCACTCCCAATATAAAAGTTGTAAATCTTTTCCTTAGCTTCAAGGATATGTTATTTAATTATTTTATTGTAAGTTCTCTCATCCTAATATGGGGCTTATAATCACAGTGTACATTTTCTATTCTGGCCTGAATTGCGACGACCCACTTAATAAGTTTGTTATTTCTTAAATAATGAAATGCTTAACACGATAGTGATCCATTGTGGTGCACTCCAGATTGGTAACAAGATGAATAATAATGACTTGATAGTGGCCCGTCGTGGCACATTCTTGAATAAGTAATAATGATAATGACATGATAGTGGCCCGCCGTGGCGCACTCTTGACAAGTAAACCTGCCATAATATTTTTCGAAATGCTGTTGCGACGGCTAACCTGACATGACAAAATAGAATAACCTGGACACTGTGGACGATTGTGCTTGTACAAATGAACCGTCTTGTCTTGCATCATGTCTAGGATGGAGAGCCCTGAGTACCACGGTCAGGGGTACCTACTGTAAATGGCTAAGGCTAATAACTAGAATAATACAGTAGTTCATGAAGAGACTTTCCCAGTTACCTGTTGCCCCTTTGATCCCGGCCTTATATATATATATACATGGGACTTGGAGCTATCTTTCATGATGAGCACATTTCCAGCCTGCCGTCGAGTGGGGCACCTCTTTAGGACACATGTATCTTACTGCAGTGTGTCTGCTATACTTATTTTCTTTTGCTGGGGTCACTCAGGTAGCAGCAGGCGGGTAACTGGACTTGGAAATCTCTTTGCATCTTGCTAGTAACTAGGCCTGTGATAACCCTAGTTAGTTAAAGTATCAAGCCGTACTTATTGCTTGGTCGTGATTGTTGGATAGAGTTCAATCAGTCTAGTCTTGTCTTGATCCTGTACAAGATTGTTACATGTCCTAATTTCTTATATTATCTTGCCGATGAATGGTGGGAGAAACCAAGTTCTGTTCAGACGAAGGGTTACAACCCCGGTCCTTGTTTGGTTTACGGGTTGTAACCTGGTTATCTGAATAGTCCCATGGTTATCTCATCGTATATCACCTGTCATGCTTTTCCTTAATTATTGTCTTTTATTATATATTATTATTCTTGTGCTAATTGCTGGTTTTAGTTTCTAAGTGAAGCCTCCTTTGTGGCACTTGCTCTTTCTGGGGTCTGACCCAGCTGGTTTTGTATGGCCAGATTTCAGAGCAGCTCCAGAGGATCTACCGACTTTCCAGCCCGATGGTGACCACCAGGCGTAACCAGGGCAACGAGTAGGTTATTTTTGGCTCTTCCACTCTATTGTAAAAATATTCTTTTGAGACGTTTAGTCGACGATCACGTGTTTAGCTCGATTGTACCTTTATTTATTGTCTGCCTACGGGCTGTAACATGATTGGCAAATCCTAGGGTTGATCATGTATTGACTAAAACTCCTGCTAGTCCTCACATTTTAAAACGACTAGCTTCATGATCAGCTGAATATATAATGTTTGGGACGCCTTACTATTGTATATTTGGTAATCTTACATCTTGTAACATTTATTTGCTTGCTTGTGATTGAGACACTAGGCTTGTTCTTGACTATAGGAGACTGATGGATTGTAGTTAAACCCTCATATATCTAGACAGCCGTGACCGTATAGTAGAGTGGATCCTATTTCATTATACGTAGCTGGCTATGTCTTCCCCCGCTCTCCAGTGTTCTGGTTCTGGGGCGTGACAAGAGGGTAGAGATATTTACGAACCATAAGAGCTTAAAGTACGTCTACACTCAGAAGGAGCTGAATCTGAGGCATAGACGGTGGTTGGAGCTAATGAAAGACTTCGAGATCGAGCTATAGTACCATCCAGGGAAGGCGAACATCGTAGCAGATGCTATTAATAGGAGGCCTATAGCGTACATGTTGACGACTCAGCCCCATCTTCTAGAGGAGCTACGAGAGTTGGGGATCGAGGTGGTACTACCAGGAGCAGATGGCCAGTTGGCTAGCCTACAGGTGCAGTCTTCGTTGGTAGAGAGGATCAGAGCCGTATTGCCGACAGATGCCAGATTTCAGCGACTTCGACAGAGGACAGAAGCCGGTATGCAGATCGGACTGCACATTCATGAGGACGGGACTCTGAGGTGTGGAGATTGCCTCTATGTTCCCAATGGAGAGCTCCGTCAGGAGCTGATGATGGAGGCACACAGTTCAGCATATTCCATTCACCCAGGAGGTACAAAGATGTACAGAGACCTGAGGCAGCATTATTGATGGTATGGAATGAAGCGAGAGATAGCCCGCTTTGTAGCCAGGTGCTTGGTGTGTCAGCAAGTTAAGGCTGAGCACCAGTGGTCCGCAGGACTGCTCCAACCACTTTCCATACCGGAGTGGAAATGAGAGCATATCACGATGGACTTCGTTACAGGGTTACCGAGGAGCCCGAGTGGACGGGATGAAGTTTGGGTGATAGTGGACTGACTCACCATGTCAGCTCACTTCCTACCCTTCAGAGTGGGACAGTCTACCGAAGCCCTAGCAGATATGTATATGAGACAGATTATGCGACTTCATGGAGTACCAGTTAGTATAGTATCTGACCGAGATTCAAGATTCACATCGCACTTCTGGCGGAGCCTATAAGAGAGCCTTGGTACTCGACTGAAGTTTAGTACGTCGTACCATCCGTAGACAGATGGCCAGTCAGAGTACACCATTCAGACGCTTGAGAAAATGTTGAGGGCGTGCATGCTAGATTTCAGTGGATCATGGGAGGACCACTTGCACCTAGTAGAGTTCTCATATAACAACAGCTATCAGACCAGTATCCAGATGCCCCTTTCGAAGCGTTATATGACAGGAAGTACCGTTCCCCAGTCTGTTGGAGTGAGGTGGGCGAGATACAGATACTCGGACTAGAGTTGGTGGTTCGTACAGTAGAGAAGGTGAAGCAAATCCAATGGCACTTGAGAGCAGCTCAAGACAGGCAAAAGCATTGGGCGGACACACACAGGCGACCCTGGAGTTCATGGAGGGAGACCATATCTTTCTGAGGATCTCCCCCACCAGAGGTACCATCAGGTTTGGAGGAAAAGGGAAGCTGAGTCCAAGGTACATTGGACCCTTTGATGTGCTAGAGCGGATTTGAGAGGTT
This sequence comes from Iris pallida, assembly GCA_029216955.1. Lineage (NCBI taxonomy): Eukaryota > Viridiplantae > Streptophyta > Magnoliopsida > Asparagales > Iridaceae > Iris > Iris pallida. Next base: position 3,576,507 of record JANAVB010031019.1, on the reverse strand, counting down.
GCCTACCGGTTAGTATTGTCGCAATCGTTGGAGGGTGTTCATGATGTGTTCCACGTATCTCAGCTGAGGAGGTATGTGCCAGATCCTAGCCACATACTTGACCACTCGGAGATCACTGTCGGGCCGAGATTATCTTATGAGGAGCAGCCAGTAGAGATCTTGGACCGGAGAGAGAAGGTTCTGCAGGGTTAGACCACCCCGCTAGTTCGTGTCGCTTGGAGGCATCATGCACTAGGCGAATCAACTTGGGAGAGAGAGGATGCGATACGCGAGCATTTTCCCATCTCTTCGTGGGGCTAGGTATGCATGCATTCATGTTCAGTTATTTCTAACTTGCTGTTATAGTATATGTCTAAATTTCGAGGACGAAATTCTCTAAGGTGGATAGGTTGTAAGCCATCTGGAATTTAATTAGATTTAATTAGAATTAATTAGAGTAATCATATTTAATTAGGAATTTATTTTATTTATAAATGATTTTCTAAGTAATTATAATTTCCTACTTTTATTTTTTATTATTGTTGTCACGTTACCGTGACTTTTAAATTAGGAGCACAAGGCTAGTCATTTTTTCCAAACCAACTTGTCATACATGATCTACTCGAGACGTTCTACACCCATGACCTTTGTGTCCCACTCAGACACACCCTCTTGTGCTTCATTTTTATCGCACAACTTTTTAGACATTTGACCCAATCTCGATTCACCCCATCGAGACACATTTAATTCCAACTTGTATTGGAGATACCATTTTGACCCAAACTGGTCGACCCAAGTTATGGACACGG